>JBBJLS010000041.1:23875315-23891182 GCA_037577275.1 Bryconaethiops microstoma | reverse complement strand
GTAAAAATAAAAATCAGTGGAAACAACTATAATATGAATAGAAGTGATAATATTGCACATAAGGTGTTACAGTAATTGAGTTAGCGCCATATTGAGGGCAGCATACGATATTGCACATAAAACAATAAGGGACTGCCCATTAAAATGAATGGAATCATAAAAGGGTGGCAGCCAATCAGCAGCAAAGAGAAATAAATAAGTTCTCGGATTGGCTACTTTCAAACCTCCCGCGCCTCTGAGTACAGCTGTATTTGACCATCCCAAGATGCGCTTTCTTTGTGTTCTCTTGTCAGTAACAAAACATGTATAGTTATTTTTTATATGGAAATGTAGCTGAATTTCCGTTAATATGTGTGTTACAAAATTAATAAATTGTATTTTTCTTAATAATTTAGTACTAAAATTGATAAAAAATGATATATTGCCATGAAAAAAGCTGTGACGTCCAGACCTCGTCCGCCATGCCCCCTCGTCCTTGGGCTGGGTTGTTTACAATTGGGCGCAACCCTGCACGAGGACGAGGGGGCGTGACGAACGAGGACCGGACGTCACAAAAGCAAAAAAAATTAGGATATCTGCAGTTTCCAAGAACAATTATTAGTTGGGTTCTCAGAAAAACTCTGTGATGGACTGAAACCGCGACTGCTGAAACGCGTATAAGCAAGGGTTACTATACATGACAAAAAAAGCAAAACACTTCATATGAGTTTAACCATCTACTTCTCTTTTGTTTTCCACATATTAAAATTGATATTAAATTTTTAGATCTGTACCACTCTGTAAATTTTGCCCAATTTCTGTGAACTACTCCATATCCAAGTTATGGGTTAAGAGACTGTACTACTCAGACAGCATTGTCTTTTCTCTCCCGTTCAGAGACCAATATTTACATATGGAAACTGTAAACCAGTAGGCTAATCTTTTACTTTAATATTTACACAAAGCAGTGGTCTGTTAAACTAAAGCAACTACTTTGACATTTGAAATGTGAGATCTGATCTTCCTACTGTGAGGTAGGCCTGCACTTTACGACCTTAATACTGCTAAAAGTAACAAACACTTCTATATAATCTTCAGTTAATTTATCATGTGATGTTCCCTGTAACCAGTGTCTGTGGTGGAGGCAACTAAATAAATCCTCATAAAAATTTAGAAATTACTTTTATACTCTGAGAATTTTAATTTATAGCAAAATAATAAAGGGTCACCTTTAGTTACTTTAAGTGACTGATTACAGCAGGCATGTCCAAAGTCCGGCCAGCTGGACACTCACGGGCCGCTGTCAAACTTCATACTTCGGTCTTATAATGTGTTATTTATGGCTCGCTAGCTCTGTCAGAATAAATAAACCATATAACTTTAAAAATGTAATTCCTCCTTTCACCACACGGTGACAGCACCATTATAATGCTATTTGGCTCTGTAGATGTGACACAGACTTGTAAAAGACAAGGTCAAAATTCACTTGTTTTAAAATTTAATGATAACAGTTTAAATTTTAAACACTTTGTATTAATTAAAATTCCTGTTTAAAATGTTCGAGGCAAAGATATTTATCAAACTCATGGAAATTTAGGGTATTCTATACAGTTTGTTCAATGTTATCTGACTCTCCAGATATAAATGAAAGGCAGAACTGTGTTTTTAAGAGTTGTTTATGTGTGCCTGAGTGGCTTATATTTGGTTATATTGCCATTTGAAAAATAAAGGTAATTGTGACGTTGAAAATGGTTTTATAACAGTGTGTATTTTCAAGTAACATTTGTGGTTTAAAAAAATGTCAGAAGGAACTATTGGCCCCCGGGCGTCTTCACGTTATCAAATTTGGCCCTTTGCCATCGGGTGGCAGTCATATGTAACAGCAGCCATCTCAGTAAACAGAATTAAATCTTTGGGGTGATAAGTCAGTTTCAACAAATTAACAAAGCAAAGGTGATCCGTTATATTTATT
This sequence comes from Bryconaethiops microstoma, assembly GCA_037577275.1. Lineage (NCBI taxonomy): Eukaryota > Metazoa > Chordata > Actinopteri > Characiformes > Alestidae > Bryconaethiops > Bryconaethiops microstoma. Next base: position 23,889,231 of record JBBJLS010000041.1, on the reverse strand, counting down.
TAATTATTACTCTGACAGTGTTCAAAATTAAAATTCTCAGAATGTTATGAGTTTAGAAATTGCTTTAACGTTTAAGCAATGACTTTAATCACTATTTCTTTTATTTAACTTTAATTCTGATGACTGGCAAAATAGTTTTTATAATAATAATGGATCCACTTTGGGTTAATTTGACTGACTGGAGTAAAGATGATTTACTCGTTTCCACATTGTATCTCTCCTGCCACATGGCGGCCGTCCTGAGTAACTGCAGCCTTCTCATTAAAACGGCAACCAATGATCTTTAGTGATCTGTTTGTGATAACCTTTTTCATGGTAAAATTCTCATATTATTAAATATTGAAATGTAACTATTGTCTTGTGACTCACTTTTAGTTTTCATAATATTTAAAATCTAATAAGTGGCAAGAACGATTGTCACCTTTGGTTCATTTACTCATTACACTGAAGATCATTTATTTTTCCACATTCAGTCTCTGCTGCACTCTGGTGGTCGTCCTATGCAACTGCAAATTTTTCCTTTAAGAAGCAACAACAGCACAACTAGGTCATATTTCAAAATTTTATTTACGAACATAATCTCTGAGGAACAACAGCAGTTCTCGCGCTCTCTGTACATGCAACTGTAGAAAATAACAATTTTGAATTTTTACTCCATTAACTTTTTTTTTTAGTTTTTAGTTTCTCGCTTCTGAATTGCAGGATATCAACACAGCTAAAGGTGAAAGTACTGGATCTTTGACAGCACTGACGATAGCATCAACAAACCCCTCCCTCCCATAGCTGCTCCAACAATATGTACACAATTGAACTACATTGTACAAAATGAAAACAAAAGAGGACAGAAAGAAAGAAAAACAAAAAAATGTAACAAAATAAAAGTTACATTATTACATGACCCACAGCGAGTGCTCCGTCGTGTTGCCTTTAGAACCCCACATTCTACTTAAGTTCAGACTAGTACAATGAGGATGGTGCAAAAGGTCCTGGGACTTTATATACAGCTATGTACAGTCTTTTTTTTCTTTTTTCTTTCACTCATTACAACAGGAAAATTTACACAGTGGAGACCTTCAAACTCAAACATACCACAGATGTCAGAAAGATAATAAATAGGTTATTTTTCACCATTTAAGAATACTTCTACATGCTTTATGAGTCATTTTCCATTGCAAGATACATCTACTGTCGGATTTATGTATAGTAGAGGACTGGGGGGTAAAAAAAATAAAATAAAATAAAGGGGGAGAAAAAAGAGGCTTGAAATTGTGACTCTAAGTGTACACCTGTCCGAGTGAAGAGGAAAGTGAACGGACTCATGTGTGTGCGAGTGTGCGGAAATTGCAGAGGTAACATGTTGCAGGAGGTGTGTGAGCGAGCCGAGGTGAGGTCTTGGCTCACGGGTCAGATGATGGCTAAGTGCTTCACTGTGAGAAAAGAGATCCGGTCCCAAACTCTGCAATGAAGGATAAGTGACATTAATGTGTAAAAGTATTAAGAGGATGGGAGGATTCTGGTGGTCTACATACAGGATCTGGAACTGCTACATTAAAATGCATCACAATTTCAAGCCTTCCACTGAAAATAATTTGTGTTTGGGTAGAGGGTGACAATTCAGAAGACAGAACTAAAACACACAATGTTCCTGTAAACGATAATGAGACAGACTGCAGGGCTGTGGATACGAATTACATTCTGTTTTTTTCCATATTGATTCACAACCATTTGAGTTGAATGTAGTAGGAAACACCTCAGAACATCAAACACACAAGTTTTTCTGTTTTTCTGTCAAATTAACAACACAAAATGAGGGAGTACTGGAAGTCCAAGACTCGATCTGAATGAAAACCTATTCATATGCAATCCGGATGGTCTGTTTTTTTTTTTCTTCCTCGAATCCAACCATTTGCTGACAGAGTGACTCCTGTTGTTACACCGACTCAACAGTCACATAGACACATGTACAATATCACTCACACACACACACACACACACACACACACACACACACACACACACACACACACACACACACACACACACACACACACGAAAATAAAAAACGAACACTAGCCTGGATGACCCAGCAAACATCACACAACCTCACACTGAAGCACAGGCAGCTAATGAAGAACGGTAAAATATCAAAACACGTTTTTAAAATCAGGTTTTTTAGGAAAGAAAAACAAGTTTAAAAAAATAATGCAATATTTTGTAACCAGAAATAAAAGCTCCGTTATAAAAACACATTTCTAAAACGGACTCTTTTGCACGAGCCCCCTCCTGCGTCGATACGATCGTTTCGATTGTGCTTCAAGGATGAATATGTTTAAACGGGTCAGGGTTAAAGAGTGGGGCACCAACGAGGGGTGAAGATGCAAGGATGAACTGTGGAGACAGTCGGAGAGCTTGAAGTAAGAATGAACAGATTTCTGGTTTATAAATCTTCCTCTGTGACACGTCATTGAGGGTGCTGAATGGAAATTTTGGGATTTTTCTGTGGAACATTTTTTTGGATCTTTACAGAGCTAATAATACTATAACCTGGTTGCATTTTTTCAGGATCACTCCACTGACTCCCCCAAATTAAACAGAAGCGCTACTCATCATTTTCACAGGAAAGGAAAACATTGCAGCGTTGCAGTCATGTGAATACATGCTAGAGAGAAAAAGAAGAAACTTAACGGGCGAGGGGGAATTCCGTACTGACTGTGTTATATGTGATATACTGAACGGTGTATAGGACTGTTTAATGGATTCTTCTACAGAAACACATTATAACCGTGTTACATTGGCTCCATACGCCTCAATGTTCTTAACTATAACCGGCGCAGCTTTGACTGAACTGTTAACTGTAAAAAGGCATTTTCTTGGCTTATAGGTTTTTTTTGTTTAATTTAAAAAAAAGGTTTTTTAATGATACATACTTTTGTATTAAAGCAATGAATAATATACCTCTACTATTATTTAAATAATTCCATAATCATTCTGCTACATCTGAAAACTATGGTTGTGGCCCTGACAGTTTAATTGTAAGGGAAATCTTCTGATGAAGGCAATTATGCTAATGATCATGACGACGATAAGGAAGATGATGATGATCCAGGAGACTCACTTTGACCAGCCTCGGACAAAACCTTATACGGACCTGTACACATCCTCACAACGCTGACAATGTGCACACATTTGGGCCCATGGGCATGGGGGGGGTGGGGGTTGCGCTGCCGCCCGAAAGTGAACTGTACATACAAAGATAACTTTTATTCATTTATTTTTTTTTACACGTAACTGTGTGATGTTACAGTACATAAGTTATTTACAACTGTGCAGTAATGGGTGGCAAAATAAATTATCTAGAAGGCAGCGAGAATACATTGGTTAACGAATATAAAAACTGTACATCATTTACGGAATACAATGGTTTTTTTTTGTTTTTGTCTTTTTTCCATTAAACTAACGTTGGCTCTGTAGTGTTTCAAGTCACTTCCTCAGAAAGGGATCAATGAAATGCCCAAGTAAAGAAAGATCAAAAAGAAAAGAAAAAAAAAAAACTCCATTAAAACACCATCTTGAAAGTCTCTGCCTCTCGATTCGTAGCACTGCGTTTCTGCATTCGTCCTGTATGTTCTTTTACAGATGTGAGGAGCGCAGGCACGCCGGGCCTGACTTAATGGCAGACCGCCAGAGGCCGCGTGATTCCGCACGCAGAAACTGGCGCTCCTTTTTCCCCCATATCTGAGGGCATTCTGGGTGTCATGCTGTTTGTAGATGCCTGGGTGCTGAAGGCAGTCTCCTCTCTCCCCTGCTCTGGCACCAAGCTCTGCCACGCTGGCTCTGCTCTATGGCCGGTAGCCCTGGTTTGGAGTCATGCGGGGCGCTGTGGTCAGCAGGGAGCCATGCTCTCCTCTGCTGTGGCTGTCAGTGATCCTGGACCTACTCTTGTTGTAGGAATGGATGTTTAAACGTTTCTCCGACACCCCATTTTGAGTCTTTTTGTTTTGTAGCTGACACCTCAAAGGCGCTAGGCCTTGTTTCTGTTCGGCACTCTCAAACTCACCGTGGTGTCTTCCGTCCCTGATTCTGAAGCACAAAGGTGGTGGAGCCTGTCTCAACCCACCTTTTTGTTGTAACGCGTTTAAGGGGATCAAAAAAAATGAAGAAAAATATAAATTTTCTCTCCCCGTTTCTTCTCAGCCAGAAGGGGAGGGGGTGGTGGGCAAGCTTCAAAGCAAATCACTGTTGCTTCTTAAATCCCAAACAAAAGCATACAAACTTGATGAAAGTGCAAGTTGTGTTTTTCCCCCGGTAAAAAGACGTTCCCTCTTCTGACAGGAGGGGACCATTTTTATTTTTTATTTTTTTACTTTTTCTATATAATATATATTTATATTCTCCTCAAAGAAATCTTCTCTTCAAACTGGCTAGCCCTTACCGAACTTGCTGTCTGTTGTCTCTTTGAAAGATGAGAATTTTAGACTGCACACCCTGCATCTGTGTGTGTTCGTGTCACGCAGGTAACAGTACGAAGTCATCATTGACGTCAACCATTGGCACATAGAAGGAGGGGACCTCGTTGACGCACAGAGATTTGTGTCCAGCAGGGTCTAGTTCCTGAACCTTGAGTTGCCACTCCATCCTCTGCACTGCATTCAGAGCGGCAGCTTCATGCTGCTGTCGCATCAGCAAACACGTCTGTGGAAAGATGAAAGAACATAAAGGAAAAGTAAAGTGAATATGTAAATGTTCTGTGAATTTTTCCAACGACTACTTGTAAAGCAGCACTGCCAGTTAGTATCTAGCGAATAGTGTAATCAGACTGTTCAATTCCAACCTTAATGAGGAAATTTAAACAATCTCTACAAAGCCAAACAACATCGAACATTAAAAGTGTAATATTTTTAGTCCCCCACCTTCATGCGGTCATACTTGTCGTCCACATCTTGAATCCAAGAGATAAACTGCCGAGCGTTGAATCGATCTCTCACAGACTTATTCTCATCCCCCTGTTTAAAAATGCAGTTAACAAAGAAATGAGACTTTCAACATTCAAAACTCAGTCTGAATCTAGGTCATGAGGTGAGGTACTTCACCTGGCTTTCCGATGGCATATTGTAGACCTCTGAATCCAGCAGCATGGTGCAAGCACTGAACGGTACCGCTTGATTAGCAATGGTTCTTGCTGCTCTGCAGTGAACTCGTAGTACCTCTTGCTCACATGAAACAATCAGCTTTTCCTATATAAGAGCAACATTAATAATTTAGACAAGAAAAAAAGTCAGTCTGTACTTCCAATGATCTGCTGAAAACCCAAACTTTTGATTAAGTTAAAAGAGTTGGTACAATCTTTCAAAAAAGGTCCACAGAAATCATAGGAGCAACTTCAGAAGAGTGCGAGCTGAAATGGGGATTTTGATTGTACTATAATATGCTTCTTTTAGTTGAAGAAATGCATATTCCAGATACAGGGCTTTTCTATTACACAGTGGCTTTGATCATTCATCAAAAGGTTGTGCAGAGCGATCAAAGCACTAATTCTAACTGGATGTCTTCTAAAGTAAGTTGAGAGATGGGGGGAAGGAAAGAAGCACTGGGTGGGAGTCTACCATGCGCTTACCCGTTCAATGCTGTGCTGCAGCCGCAACTTCCCTCTCACTGCCTCCTGCTGCCTAAAAAGTTCCTTCAAGGGTTCTGACAAAGATGGAGGTGGAGCAATCTGGGGATAGAGGGGTAAAAAAAGAATTACTGGCATTCAGTACAAATCCTGAACACAACTCCTACTGTGTTAACAACAAAACAATTGCAGCCTAAAATGTAGCCATCAAGGTACTGTAAAAGCAGAGAATATCATGAATTATGTTCTTACCACTGGGATATGCAGTTTGCTCAGTGGTTTGCCATCAAGTAAGTAGGAGCCAGTGTATGTAACATACTCTGCATAGCACTGGGGAGCTTGCGGCGTTATGTAACAAAGAATTTTCCGTTTTTCTTCAATCTTTTTGCGAATCTGCAGGTATTCAAAATATGGGTTGGATCGGTCACTGTGGTAGGGTTCAATTTCATCCAGCTTGATGGCATTCACTATGACCGCCAGAGTCTGCTGAATCATCTCCCGTGTCTGTTGCATCGCTGTGTTGACGAGCTGGACCTGCACTTGTTGTTGACCTGATTTCTGAAACTTTCTCTTACGCGGATGTTGTGCCTGCCCATCCTCCTCCTCAACAGTGCGACCTTTGGTTTTGGTGATGAGTGCAGGTGTTGCTGGGGTGGAAATCTGAGTAGCAGTTGTGTTGATAGATTCCTTCTCTTTCTCCTTCTCCCCAGTGGCAACTGATGACGGACAACTGTTGTTAACACTTGTGGTGATGGGAGAGGAAGCCGCTGATGACGTCACGCTCGCGGGGCTTACCGCAGTGCTCTGTTTGCTCTGATTGGCCAGCATCTGAGCTCTGTTACGAGTAATCCTTTGAGGTATTTCTTCAACTTTCTTGGTAGCCTCTGATGTTATTGTGGCAACTGGCAGTTTGGCTACTGTCTCCATTGCCTCTGACATATGGGTGGTGTTAGACGATGTGACAACCATGACTGGAGCAGAGGGGCAAGGGCTGCAGGAAGGACCCACAGATACCACTGGGGTTGGTACAGTCTGATCTGCTTTCAAAGTGGTCAGGGGTTCCAAACATGGGGTGACTGAAACTGGCATTATAATGTCAGAGGATGTATCTTTTTGTCTTAATTCCTGGTCATTTTCTACCTCAGCAGCTGTATACCTGTTGCCATCACCCTCATCTTGTTCATTAAATGTGCACCCGTCTTCTTGGGTAGTTTCTTTGATAGAAGGAACATCCTGGATGTTCTGAGGCTCTGGCTCAAGCTCATGCTGTGGTCTGTAGCTCTCCTCATGAGCAGGAGGCACCAAATCCTCAGCAGACTCAGGAGGAGAAGCAACTGCAGGAGAACAGGGAGCTTTAGACAAACTGGGCAGGACAACATCCATCAGCCCTAGTTCCTTGGTTGTTTCCATAGTCATAGCTCTGATTTGCACAGGTGGATGCTTGCTTTCTGGCATCTCTGGGACCGCAATTTCAGGTTCCTGCATCTCTCTTTCCTGAAAGGGAAGGTCTGGCAATGAGAATGGACCCAAGTCATCTAGTTCATCAACAGTAGTTGAGAATGGGTCTTCCCAGTGAGACTCTCGATTTGCGGGTGGGGCAATGCTACTCTCGGCTGCATAACTGAGGGTTTCTTCTCTACTCTTTCGCGTCATACATGATGGTTCCACTTCCATCTGATTCTCCTCGACGTGGGGTTTGATGTCTGTGAAGAAGGTTTCTAATCGAGTCGAGGAAGGTGGCATAAAGTTTGCTTCTGTGTCAGCAGGGTCTGCTACAGGTCTTGCTGACGATGAAATATCTTCTACATTTTCTTTTGGTAATTCATAATGAGGCTCTGATATTTGCAAGGAACAGTATGAACTGGAATATGTGGAATAAGGGGGCGTCACGGATGGATGAACAGGCAGTGCTGTGGGGATATGTTGCAGTTCACAATCTGAGTGTGAATACGGACTGCTGATTTTTGAAACTGCAGCTTCAACTTCTCTATAACTTTCGTGAGGTGATTTCATAAGCCCTGCTGAATTCCACTCTGCAGTCTGATCACAAGAGCTCTCCATGAGGCTATCCTGAGGATGACTGGGTGTCAACGGAAGGACCTCGGGCTCTCTGTGTTCTGGAGATTCAACCCAAGTCTTCCTGGAAGAGTCTTCAATCCCTAGGGAATATCTGGGATCGTCTACATTCTGCATGGCCGGATCTGAAACAATTTGAGATTCAGATGCATCTACTGCATTATCCTCTTCTTCATCATCTTCCTCATCTTCCTCATTATCATCATTATCATCATCTTCCTCCTCATCCCGTTCCACTACAAGAGGAGGTAAATATTCACTGCCACTTACTGGATCAGACGGCAATAAGCTGGGCTCACTCTGATGTGACTCAGACAAGTCATCAATGTCCATCGGAGGCAGAGCCGCAGGGGCTGGTGTTGGAGGGGCAGCTATGTCTAGACATGGCTCTTGAGGATCAGGTCTATGGACTGGAGTTGAAGGCTTCATAAGGTAGTTGTTAAACATGCTCTCTGGGGGGAGTTCATTGGCATCATTGCCAACATTTGCTGCAGAAGGTCTATCTGGTGCAGGCTGCGACGAGTCAGGCCTTGGAGACAGCACAATGTGACAGGGAGAAGTATGGAGATAAGAGACACAGTCAAGTCTGTCTATTGGCATTTTATCTTCAGGAAGATGTGATGCAGAGGACTCAAATTCTGCAGACAATGGTGCATTTTGTTGTCTAAGAAATTTGTCAGCTTCTGCTTTGAACTCCTCCTCCAGAGGTCTTCTAACCTCAGAGGTGCCTGATCGACTGACGAGAGGTAATTGCATATTCTTTGCTGGCGTGATGCATGTCCCATCCTGGAAACTATGAGATGAGTTCTGGGATGAGTATCTATCAAAAAATGATGGTGAGCAGGCATTCATGGACATTGTCATTGCTGAAGAGTTCTGACAGTCTAGACCATCAAACATGATATCTGGATAGTCTTCTGCACTGCATGATGGTGTTCGAGGAGTCTGCATAACTTCCTCAAAGCTTGGACATGAAATGACAGATGTAGGAGTGGGAACCCCTGTTGGCCTGTTCTGATCAGGTCTTGGAGATGCAGGGAGATTTTCCTTCATCTGGTGGCCTGCAAGCCAGTCCTTTGAGGTCTGGCTGTCCATGGGCTGTGATTTCCTATCAGGAGACATCATCTGGGCAGGGAGGCCAACATCTTTGAGTTTCTTCTCTTTTAGGGCAGATTCTAATGAGCTGGACTTCTTAGTTGAAAGTTCGCCACGGTTCTTTTTCAGATCCTCACTGGACTTAGTTTTGTCTTTAAGCTTTGGATCACCGGATCTGTGCCTCAGTTTCTCCATCTGCTTCATCCTCTCTTTGTGTCTTTTATGGCGCTCTTCGATTTCTTGGTCTTTTAAACTAAGCATTTTTCCAAAGCTTGTGAGTCTGAGATCACCATCAACCAGAAGCTCACGTGGTCGAGTGTCTTTCCGGGTTGCATCTTTTGACTGGCTGAGCTTGTCGTTCTCATCTTTGCCCTTAGTCTTGTTATAGTCCGTTCGATCTTTGTCTGTGATGTCCCTATTTCTGTCTTTGTTCTTACCATCGAATTTAGGACTGTCTTCTTTAGACTTATCCTTCAAACTTGTGACTTGAGGGCTTTCTTTTAGTCCAGATTTCTGATCATCTTTCGAGTGTCTAAAGGACCCAAAGCCATCTGAGTATTTATGTTTTTCCTCCTTCATCTTTTCCTTATGCTTCTCTTTCTTCTTCTTGTCTTTGATCTTTTCACTACAAACTATGCTATTCATCTTGTCCTTTTTGGACATCTCCTTCTCAAACTCCAGAGTTCTATCTAAATCATCTTCTCCATCAGCTTTAGAACTATAAGGAAATGTGTACGGATCAGCTTCCAAAGGCATTGGCTCTTTTTCAAAAGGTAAACTCTCCCTGCGACCAAAAGACTCTCTGATCTCTTCTGATTTGTCCCTCTTCTCTGCTCTCTCCTTCTTTACTTTCTCCTTGTCTTTATCGTGGCTCTTTTTGGACGATGAGGAAGAGGAGTGTCTATGCCTTTCTTTTTCTCTGAACTTGTCCTGCGGATTGGAAATGGACAGTGACTCTCTTCTGTCCTCTGACATGTCATTAGATGAGTCATAGAAGGTCAACACCGGCTCGTGACCCCTGTCTGTAAAACTGTCTGATGAGATCTCGCTGTTCTTATCGTTGGAATCATCTTTGTAATCATTCATGGCCTCCTCTTCCAGCTTCTCAAGCAAAGATTTTTCATTTTCACCACTCCCCTTTGAGGGCTTTCTGTCTTTCAAATGATCTGGCTTATCCTTGTATTTGCTTTTACTCTTCTCCTCAGTGGTCTCCCTCTTGTCTGTAGGCTTCTGCTTGTTTTTCTTTTCCTGATTTGAGTCCACAGATGCTCTGTCCTTGCGGTCCTTGTGTTTTGCATCAGTTGATTCTTTGTCTTTCTTATCTTTGTGTTTTTCCATGGAACCTTTTCTCTCTTTTACAGCATCAAAGGCTGTCTTTTCTTTCTTTTTATCTTTATGCTCTTTTTCTTTCTGCTTTTCTGTGAAGTGTTGTTTCCCCTCTCCAGAATATTTCCTGTGTTTGTCTGTCAGGATATCCATGTCGTCCCTGTCAGGCGTGGAATCTTTTCGGTGGGAGTCCAACAGCCCAAATGAATCGTTCAGTTTTGCAACCCCTCCATTGTAGCTGTCATTTTCATCTTCACTCTCATCTGTGAAGATATCTTCGATTTTATACCAGGTCTTCTCCCTCACCTTTTCTGGCTTCTTTTCCTCCTTTTTGAACTCGAGATAATCTTTTTCCCTTTCTGAATGTTTGTCTAGGGATATTTTTTCTTTCTTGTCTTTACTCTGTTCAGATGACATCTTCCTCTCCTTATCCTTACTGTGAGAATCTTTGTGTTTGTCTTTAGTTCCGTCCTTCTTATCTTTAGAGCTCCTTTCAACATCTTTTTCCTTCAAAGACCTATCAACTGAATTTTTTTCAGGTTTATCCTTGTCCGTCTCCAAACTTCGATCTTTAGGCTTGTCTTTGTGCTTTTCACCTTTCAGTTTGTCTTTCTTTTCGACACCATCCCCTTTCTTCTCTTTTTCTTTTCCAGAGTGGTTCCTCTCCCTGGGATCTGATTTAGCAGCAGTTTCGTTTTCTGATTTGTCTTTGAATAAAGTCTCGCTGCCATATTCATCTCTAAGACACTCTTGTTTTGTTTTGGAGTCCTTCCGCTCCTTACTGAACTCATAGGAGTCTTTTCTGTCTCTGCTACCATCGACTGACTCTCTCTCTTTTTTCTCTTTAACACCTCCCTCTGCTGATTCTTTTCGCTTCTTCTCTTTTTCCGAGTGATTTGAGTTTAGCTTTTGTTTGTCTGTCCAGTCCTTTTTCTTTTCATTGCTCTTGTCGGAGGACTCCTTATCTTTCTTTTTGGATGTAGTTTCTTTCTCAGAGCGCTTGTCTCCATGCTCCAACTTCTTATCTTTGACTTTATTTTCCTTTCTCCGTTCCCTGCTTTCTTCTTTCATTGTTTCCACTATTAGTTTTACAGAATTATTTGCTTTGTATTCTTTCATGGGAGCGTCCCAGCTGTCGTCTCCATAGAGGGAGCTGTCAGATGAAAGATCTGATGGCCAACGATCATGATCGTCTGAGGCACTCATCTTTGTGTCCTCTAAAAAATGGTTCTTAATGTCATAGTCCTCATAATCTGGCTCTTCTTTAATGGACTTGTCTTTCTTTGACTTCTCTTCTTTTCCACCTTTGTCTTTTTCTGACTTGAAATGTTTCTCTTCTTTTTGTTCACTCTTTTTGTCTGCTTTCAGAGACTTATCCTTGGACTTCTTCTTTTTGTCCTCCTTGTGGGATTTTTGTTTATCTTCTTTTGGCTTTTCTTTGTCTTTCATGCCTTTATCCTTTTCAATCTTCAAAGGTTTGTCTTTCTCCTCTTTGCCCGCCTTCTCCTTGTTAGACTCTTTTGTCTTCTTGGATTTCTCTTCTTTAGATATTCTCTGAAGCTCCTTCCCTGACCAGTTGTCTTCATTTTTACCTTTTGATAACCTGTCCTCTTTCTTTAAATGATCTTTGTCATGCTTGGAAAGTTTGACTTTACTTTCGGAGGGCGACTCTGACTCCACAAAGAGAGACTTCTGTCGAGAATCATCGAAGTCGAAGGTGAAGCTCTTGACAAACTTTTCGTTCATGTCTTGATTCAACACCACACTCGGAACCTTCTCCTTCTCCTTGTTTTTGTGTTTGTGTTTCACTTTGTGTTTTTTCAATACCTTTCCGTCTTTGTCCGTCTTGGATACCGTTCCATCTACATTTGAGTTCTTGTAAAAGTCTGAGCTCTTTCTGTCTAAAGCACTGGCATGTGTGTTGTTTTTCTTTTTGTTATCCTGCGTTTTCTTCTTTACCTGTTTTACAGACTCGATACTGGAGTCTGCGGAGGAATAGTCAGATTCGCTGGAGAGTCTTGTTCTGACAGAGTCTGAAAGGGAACTGTCATCAGACCAGGTTGGGGAGGACACAGTCTTCCAACCATCTGTCCTCCACTGCTTTGGGTGTTGTTCTGCCAAAGACTGCGTGAGTTTCTGTGAGCCCAAACTCCCATGTGAAGAGGATGAAGAGGAGGCAGACAGAGAGCTGAATACAGAGGAGTCTTTAAGGTTCAGAGTGGAAGAGTCCTTCACACAGTTCGAGCTCGGTATCGAACCTTTTTCATCCTCGCTCTCCATGTCACCTGTCTCAGAGTCTGAGGTGCAGAATTTGTCATTAACTTTGCCAAAGCGTACTTCCTTATTAACATTGTTTTTTGTCTCTTTCTTCCTTTTCTTCTTGACTTTGTTTTTGTCCTTCTGCTGCTTAGAGCTCAATGTGGCAGAGTCCCTGCTCTTGTTGGCCTGAGCAGCAGATTGCCTTGGTGTAGGTGTGGGTGTGAAACATAACGTCCGGTCGTCCTCATCTGAGCTGTTGCTGTCTGACAGGATTCGACGCACAGGCTTCTTTGGTGTGAGTGAGTTTGTTTTGGAATACGTTTTAACCTCCATTTTAGGTATGGAGATAAAGTTGTTGGCCTTGCTGACAGGATCCTTGCGGAACTCTTTCTTCAGCAGATGCTTGTCATCCACTGGTGGGACACGCTCCTCCTCATCGTCCTCATCAAACTCGTATTCATCCTTGACAGGTGTGGTAGTGGATTTAGGGGGGTCGAGGGCCTTGGCTTTCAGTTTAAGGCCCTTCTCGAACTCCGAGTCTGTATTATTGCCATCAACTGAGCTAGATGGGGCAAAGGATGGGGCGTCTTCCTCCTCAGAAGATTCTGTTGGGACAGAAACACTCATATTGTAAGATACCATAAAATATACAGAGATAGGAACAATCAATTAATAGTATACATACCTGATGAACTCTCACTAGAGGTGTAAGTGCCTTTCCCCAGCAACAGATTGAGCATGGTTGGAGAGTTTGCCACCTTCAGTGGTGTCTCCCCTCTTCTGTTGCTTTGACAAGGATCTCCTCCATATCGCAAGAGCAATTTCACCACCTGACAAACATACAAACTCTTAAAACAGAAATTAAACCTTTTTCCACACTGAACACCACAGTGGACTGAGCTCCCTAGCTCATCTACACAACTGAGGGTACTCAGGTAATGACTGAGAGACTTAGGTAAGTGCTTACTTTAAAGTGGCCATTGTTTGACGCATCGTGAAGAGGAGTATCATCATCCAAGCCCTTGGTGTTGACTTCAGCCCCTGCTGCCAGCAGCTGCTTAGCCACATCGTAATATCCTCTGTTGCATGCCTCATGCAGTGCGGTCCAGCCTGCAGAGGGACATCCAGTGTTATTATTTCAATCATTGTCTATGAATCTAAGAGTATGATCAGCTTCATAACATTTTCCTCACTCTTTGTGAAGGACAGAGGCATAAGTGGATTGATTTCTGACTTCAGACAAATTAGATCTATTTAGTCTAAGATAGTAGTGCAACTTCTGATATTTTAAAAATGCAAATAAGAACATCGTGAAGCTGCAAATAATTAGTAATAATGCGATAAATAGATGAAAGAGGTGATCCATGATGATGAATCTAAATCGGCTGAGAAAATGTTTACAGTAGGGCAAAAAAGGATTTAGTCAGCCACCAATTGTGCAAGTTCTCCCACTTAAAAAGATGAAAGGGGCATGTAATTTTCATCATAGGTATACCTCAACTATGACAGACAAAATGAGAAAAAGAAATCCAGAAAATCACATTGTCTG
>JBBJLS010000041.1:23872972-23875215 GCA_037577275.1 Bryconaethiops microstoma | reverse complement strand
ACACACACACACACACACACACACACATACACACACACACACACACACACACACACACACACACACACACACACATATATATAGGTGGAAAAATATACTGTGCTACTTATGCCGTTTTATAATTGGAAGTTACGAACACAGCATACACCATGCCTTAATTTTACCTTATTTTAATTACTTAAATGTAGATTCATGTAAAGAATCATGAATCTACATTTAAGTTATTAAAATAATTCAGTGGGTGTATGACATTTCCCATTATTCTTGCTGAGTCATTATGGCTGGATCAGTGAAATCTTTTTGCTTTCAGAGAATTTTAAAGTGGGCTCAGGCTGTGCTTTTACTATCGCCTAATTTGTTTTCCACTTGCTAATGTCTAGGTAAAGTGACCCCATTTCTTATCAAGACAGGCATGTAGCAGGTTCTTCAAAGTCAGATGGCTGCTAATTTTAGGATTAGTAAGGCTGCTTGTGAAACACTGCACTGCCCTGCATGGTGGTTGATGTATCATTTGATTGTGGCAATCATAACAGCAAACAAATACTATCAGCAAAGTACATAGTCATTAAATGATTTGATTATATGAAAACGTTACTCTCCATATCATGGTTCTTTCGTTACCACAGTCTAAAAGCTCAAGAAATATGTTTATGACTAACCCACCCAGGGCAGGGAGTAAAATTCACATACAAACACTGTGCCCAATCTCTCTGATAATTTAAAAAATGCTTTTTATATTTTTAGGGTTTCAAAAACTTCCCATTTAATACTACAGCACTTAAGAGTGGGTTCCAATAGGGATTAAGCCTAAACTTGGACTAAATCAAGGTTTATCCATTTATCCAGTTGCATCACGCTCAAAACCTAGTTTAAAAATAAGCAAGGTTATATTTATTATACTATATAAATTATTCATATAGTTACCAGAAATTCTACATTAGATAAAATCTTTTTGCTCCTAAAATTTTAATTTAAAAAAAAATGGGGGGGGGGGGGGGTAAAACTAACATCGGAGGTAAGACAGCAGTGCAGGGTTGTGCATGATGCAAAAAAACTAAATTATATATTTTTTAAAAGCACGTTTTTCTATAAATTACGCAAAATCAATCTTCCCTGGTAAAAATACACACTGAATCAATGGCAGTGACGTGCACAGACATCTGGAGGAGCAGTGGCTGAACCAACCCCCGCCACACACACACACACGTTGCTAAGATACAGATCACAGGAATTTTTGCTTCATACATACAC
The DNA here is from genome assembly GCA_037577275.1 of Bryconaethiops microstoma. Lineage (NCBI taxonomy): Eukaryota > Metazoa > Chordata > Actinopteri > Characiformes > Alestidae > Bryconaethiops > Bryconaethiops microstoma. The sequence goes on along the minus strand of JBBJLS010000041.1, from coordinate 23,873,964 downwards.
AAACAGTAAAATGTGTCGTCACAAGACATTCCGCTCAAAGACATTCATAAGCTGAGTGGACTATAGGATGTGGTTAAAACAAAACTGAGCTGGGAAACTGACAACAGAAATGTGTGATTTATTACATTTTACACAAGCAATTTGAACAAAAAACGAACTAAATAAAGGGAACACAGAGGGAGAGAGCGATCAGATTAAAAACAGAGAGCTGTCTGAACATATCTCAGTTCTTTTTAGGCCCCTTTAGCTTTTGCAGTCTTTGGAGGAAGCAAAGTAGAGAAATACTATTTTAACTTTACAAAATTAGGACACACTTCTACCATCACGTTAGTATAGTCGCCTACATGTAATGTAAAGTTACACAGTTGGTGAGCTAGCTAGAAAGAATGACATTCAATGGAACATTTGTCACTTGACAAAGGGCTAAAGGCCTCTTTGCAGTAGCTGATAAGTTACAGAGCTTTCTGTTAATGCAACTTGTGCTACAAAATTAATTGTTGTCTGGTTAATTAGCTGAGAGTAATTGGCTGCGAGTTCTTCAAATTATCTGGAGATGTGCTGAGTAAGTGACGGGTTTTGGCAGTAATCGTGGATCACTAACGGCAGTGATCAGTTATTGTCTAGCAATCTGCTGCCACTGCCGTCACCCAAAGCATATTCTTCTGACTAGCTAGCAAACATTCCCATATCTGTTTACACTAAACTAAGCAGGATACACCCTAACCCCAACCCCCAAACAATCAGGAACAACAGTACAGGTCAAGTCCAGCATGATGAAAAAAAAATCATTTAAAAAAAGTGTGTTTTCTATTTTTTTTCACCTTATCCTGCTAATTTCGTGAACAGAAGGGAAGAGCTGTATAGTGTCAGAACCGCATGGGTAAATTATGCTATACTGTTACCACAGTTATTTTCAAAACAGTTAATCTGACTTCCTGTTTGCTAAGATCAAAGCTTTTTGTGTAAAACTAAGCTTTTCTGAGTTTGGGATG
>JBBJLS010000041.1:23862972-23867972 GCA_037577275.1 Bryconaethiops microstoma | reverse complement strand
ACGCACCTGGACTGTTTACTGACTCCTCTGCTGTCATCTGCATAAGAAGAGCCACCTGCTGCCGCTCTGACAGCGGGTAACCAGCCCGGATCCCTGGCATGCCCATTCCGAATGGCAGGCCTGGTTTCCTGGAGTTGGTGGGCTCCTTTTTAATGCGCTTCCGCTCCGGACCTTGCTTTTCTGTGGAGGTGGGTGGGGATACAAAAGAGCGTTAGACCCAGAAACTACCTAAATGACAAGCTTATCAGTAAGAATTAGGAGCAAACAAAATAAGGTTTTTCTCAATAACAGTCCTAGATCCACCATCCAACATAAGGGTCCACCCTTTTTAAACACAAAATAGGCTGAAAAGGCTGTTTATAATGCAAATATAAATAAAAAATACCACAGCAATAAAACACAAATTATTAAAACTAAACATTCAGACTGAGAACATACACTATTGGACCCACCATACATGACTGCAAGCTCTCTGAACTGCTAAATAGCTCCCTGTGGCTAAGCTAGCTAAGGGTGAGCATAGGCCAAGTAAAAAAAAAATCTCTCCTGGCTTGCCCTTCCTCAAGCTGTGAATAATCACTTGTGTAACAACGTACAGTGCCTTGCAAAAGTATTCACGCCCTTGGCTTTTTACCTATTTTGTTACATTCCAACCTGTAATTTAAATGTTTTTAATATTATTTTTTGTGATGGATCTGCTCAAAATAGTCTAAGTTGATGAAGTGAAACGAGAACAATATATATAAAAATATATAGAAAATTGGCATGTGCATATGTATTCACCCCCTTTGTTATGAAAGTCTTAAAAAGTTCTGGTGCAACAAATTACATTCAAAAGTCACAATCAGTGAAATGAAGTCCACCTGTGTGCATTCTAAGTGTCACATGATCTGTCGGTATAAACACACGTTTTCTGAAAGGCCCCAGAGGCTGCAACACCACTAAGCAAGAGGCATCACACCATGAAGACCAAGGAGGGCCGCCTACCAAAACTCACAGACCGGGCAAGGAGGGCATTAATCAGAGGCAGCAGAGACCAAAGGTAACCCTGAAGGAGTTGCAGATTTCCACAGCAGAGACTGGAGTATCTGTCCATAGGACCACAATAAGCCTTACACTCAAAACAATCGACAAACAATAGAAATTACACACTTTGCTGTGTTAAGACTGGGCAAAGGATTCCATGCGTTACACATGACTGCTTCATTACTTCACTCTGCCAGCTTGTGGGTTAAAAAGCTTAAAGCTAGATAGCTTGCAACAACGAAAAATAAAAGGCAATACACTGCGGTTTTAAACTGCCAAAGCAATTCATAAAACTCTGTTCAGACTCAAACATTTTGCTTTATGAAGCTTGCAAGCCTGGCTAATTAGCTCACTGCAGCTAACCTGTCCAAGGACGCACAAGTCAAACTCTGAAAAAGTTCAAGTAGTCACTCATGAAACAAAGGAGATGCACTTCTGCAAAAAAGGTCTGAAATGGGCTCCTGGCTCCCAATACCTACCTTGCAAACCAGATATGCACACTTTTCTAGTGAAAAGGGGGACCTCAAAAATGAAAGAATGGGATTTTTCTGACTCACAGGCCAGAAAAAAACAACATGGCCCACTTCTAACATCAGGTTCGACACACCTAAAACAGGTGGCCTTCATATTGACCTGGTGACTACTGCAGGTTGGGTGAGGTGGTCTTCAGTGGTTCTCTGAATGTGAAACACTGCATTCCCAGGTGAATCGCGAACCTCCTTCCCCAAACCTTCCCGACAGTCTGAGCGCCTGCAGCAACCATATAGCTAGATTACCCAGCATTCCCCTGGGGAGGGAGGAGCACTCCACTGCCAGTCTGGACGGGACAGGAGAGAGATAATGAATGTGTGTGTGGGTGTGTTTCTTTAAGGGTGTGACTTGGCAGCCCGACAGTGATTACAAAATGGCCGGTGTTGGTTTCAGCGTGGCTAAGGCAAGGTCACCATGCAGACGAGGAGCCGGACAAAAGCAGCTGCTCTTCAAAGACAGGCCCGTCAATTATCTGCAGCGTCTGGGTGTTAACATATCTCCCCCACGATGCTCCATTATACTGCTCTCACCCACGCTATCAGCTTACAGTGGGAAAACAACAGAGAGAAATCCCTAAGCCTCTCACACACACACCAAATCATGTCCACGCTGGGAATAAAACCAGCAAACTACAAATACGTCCCATCATCTACATCTCAGTCAATGTCTAATCTCAAGATCTACACGCCCTCGTGCTGCTGCTCTGAAGACACTGATCTGCTCGAGGCCACAAACATAATTCAAACAGAAAGGAAACAAAAGCAGCGGAGAGGCTTCCGGTCACAGAACTCTTTCCAGGGATTACTTTCCTCAGTTGGGTCTGATGAACTTTCTCCAACATGTGCAAACTATTAGGTTTAATGTACCCCCACCCATACACATTCTCGCTCTCTTTTACACACACACACACACACACACACATCTGCCGTTTAGACACATTCCTTCGATTGAGACTCAACCTGCATGCGCTGCAGAAGCCGTCTAAACATGTTTTTGGGCGACGGGAGAAGACCTAAAAAGTTACAGAAGAGCCTTCAATCAGAGCAAGGCTTATGTCAGAAAACGACATAAGTTGCCTATGTTCTATATTTTTCTTACACACTTATGAGTGTGGTTTTAGGAACCAAAAATGATAAATTTCTTCTTAGCCCTTAATATTAAACAGTCTGTTCTTGTTATTGAGCCTTACCAAAACTGTAGCAGGCTAAACAGAGAGCTACATTAAATGAGCTGGTTCATGTGACATCACAAAAACAATGTGTCGAAAAAGGAGCTTGGATACAGAGGGTTTGGCTTTGGATACACCGGTCTGAAGGGTACATCTTCAAACTTGCATATTATTTAAAATACTGAGGATTCAGTTTTCAATGATACAGGCCCTTTAAAGAGGGAGCAAGCAGACATTTGGCAGTGGCCCAGATGTTTGTAACCTGGTTCATGAGACAATAACAAAAGCCATCCAAGCACATCATGAGCCATGATGTCAGATTACGGCACTGGTTCCACTAGGCAAGTAATCGGATGTGAAAGTACATATGTGTGCAGCAGATGCAGCACATTTAATCCATAAATAGTAATTGAAAATGAGCTCTCAGAACGGGCTGGCAAACAACACAGTTAAGACACTGGGAAAAGAGAACATGTGAGAAAATGCCAGAACACAAAATACACATATACCGAGTGGCATTTTCACATGTCATATATTCAACTGTTTTCTTGAAGCACAACAAGGCATAAACCAAATATCTGGGGAAGATACAATAGTAATGCTTTTATCTAATGCTGCACATTAATGGTAAAAATGAACTGTAATTAAAAATGTAATCAAAAAAGCACTAAAAAACTAAAACTTTAAAGGCCAGTTAAAATATAACTCCCATTTGGGAAAACAAATGCAAGTTTAATATATATTTAAGGAAGAGTGGTCATTTTCGCAATAGAACATTTTATATGTAATTAATATATATCAATTTACATCTGAGGATTTACAGTCCAGGCCTGAAGTTCATTCCCATGTTCCACTGTAGAGTTACTAAGAGTCCAGGTTAGAGAGAGGCTGCTTTTTCATCACCAGAAAAACTTGGAAAGCCAAAACATCGAAATATAAGTTCACGAGACCACTGGTTTTGTGCAATGCAGTGATAAGAGCATGGACTGCTCGTCCGTAACCTTATCACCGTTAAAAACACACGTCTTCCCATGGTGGCGAAACTTTTATCTGGGGAGCTGAAACTGATCAGACCAAAGAAGCTGGAAAGGTGGCGAACAGAGAGAGAAGAGAGAGAGAAAAAAGTAAAAACAGACAACAAATAAGCTGTCAGGGTGTGGGATAAGACAATGGTTTGACTGATGGTGTTACGTTTTTTTGGAGAACATTTTAGGGCCAAGTCTTTGTGTGTGTGCTGTGGGTCTGTGTGTGTGTGTGTGTGTGTGTGTGTGTGTGTGCGCACCGTAGAGAATCTGGGTCATGGGCTGGGGAAAGGGTGGTACCGAAGCCCTACCGAGGAGGGGACTTCCCATCGCCAGGGCCCTGAAGAACAACCTCTTTTACTGTTCCCATTTAAAGCAACAAACCGAGCACAAATGAAGCCTGCCAGAGGAGAGTGTTAAGGCAGTGTGTGTGTGTGTAGGGATGGGGGGTGGGGGTGGTGGTGGGTGGTGGAGTGATTGGGAGAGTGTCGTAAAGAAGGGGAAAAAAAGAAAGGGAGAGGGGAGAAACAGGGGGGAAAGAAACATTCCTCCAACGGACAATTTTCCTCAAACAATAAATCTGAGCGTGCTCTCAGACTGGCCTTCATCAATGTTATATAATTCAGCCTTACTGAGATCTTACTTCATTGGGAGTTTGTGTGCTGTCATGGAAAAGAAACAGAAGGGGAAGAAAAGGGGGGGAGGGAGAGAGAGAGAGCAAGAGAGCGAGAGCGAGAGAGAGAGAGAGAGAGACACTCCCGTCTTGAGTTGCCCAGAGAAAACAGGAAATGAAGGCAGAAGAGACAGGAAGTGCCCACAGGATGTTCTATCACTGCTTTGTGTGCTGCACATGAAATGCCTCTCTTTGGCCTTCGACGACAGCAGCAAGACCTCAGCAGATTACAGAAGGACCTTTCTATAAAACACACACACACACAAACACACACACAGACACTTCCTCAGCATGATCTGAGAACGGTGAATTATTCGCCTGGCTGGAGAATTAAATATTTTTCCCTCTGGAAATCTAAGATCTGTATAACGCTCCAAAAAGTGTGTTTGGAATGAAACGTAAAAATCTTCAAAAACGAATGCAGACTCTCTTCTCCTTTGCCTTCAGCTAGTGTGTGTGTGTGTGTGTGTGTGTGTGTGTGTGTGTGTGTGTGTGTGTGTGTGTGTGTGTGCGTGCGTGAGTGAGTGCGTGCGTGCGTGCGTGCGTGCGTGCGCGCGCGCGTGCGTGCGTGCGTGCGCGC
>JBBJLS010000041.1:23825218-23841409 GCA_037577275.1 Bryconaethiops microstoma | reverse complement strand
TTATTGTAATATTAATGTTTTAACACTAACCTAACACTACTGTCCAGTAGTAAACAGGTTTTAAGTATAATTTTCCCTAAGACTTTTGCACAGTACTGTATATGGCTGGGATAACAACAAAGCTCTACTTACTAACTAACTAAGATTAGGCTTCATTCGAAAGGAGAGCTTTCTCTTCTGCTGTTTATTTTTATGTACGGTTCTGTGCAAAAGTCACCGCTTGTTTCTTCATATTTTGCTTCCAAATAGCCAGACTTTCTTTCATTTTTAATGTCGTCTTGAACCGTTTTCCAGGTCTGGCCCCCAAACTTTGGAACATCTTTAGGATTCTGAAAGGCACAATATAAATGTAACACATTATTTTTATTATTTAATTAGGGGAAAAATAAATTTAGGTCCTAGTCAAAATTTTATAGGTCATGAACCCCAACACGCCCACTATCCTGTCTTAAGGCTTGAATGCAGAACATACTGTGCTGGCCTGTGCGTCAGTTGTGTTTGTATCATTCTGGTCTGACTCATCTACAGGCAGGTCACAAGTTCAGTGATATATCAGGTAAAAGTTTCCTGTTTGCAATTTTAGATGTTAATAATATATGCACTTTAAAAAATTGGCACCTCTTGCAAATTGCATTGTAATAAACTGTCATTTAAAAAAAAAACAAAAAAAAAACCCCACTTCCACAAGGAATAGTAATGATAAATATGGTTGGGGAAAATGATAAACGACATTTTACTTTAAGTTTAAAAAACACAAGACTTATGAGTAAGTAGCTTTTAAGAACTGTTTTGGATGCGGTTCACTCTGAAGTGCTGGTCAGAGCACAGGGAAGCAGAATAATGACAAATACAGCAGTGTGGGAGGCAGTATTCAGACACACACGAGAAGTGTGAGAGACACTGTGGTTAGGAAATCGTCAACAAACAACAAAATATTCTTCAACGCATGTCTCACATAGAGCACCGTAATGTCTGAATAGATCAATCAGAGGTACAGTGCCAATACAGGTAGCCAAAATGCTAATAACTAAAGCGCTAATCACAGGAGGTTACAAACTAACAACTCAGTACAGCCGGGGACAAAACCATGTGTGAAACTTACATGAATAACAAGGACCTCACTATAAAGACAGAAAAGCTCACGTCACTGACGGTAAATACAACTTAGATGCAAGTAGGAACTTCACCGTTTTGCTTCTGAATGTGTGATGCAGTGTGAGTACTAGGCTTGTCGTGATACTGAAATTTCAAACTCGATACGATACTAAGGATGGTGCTCGATTCTCGATATCATCGATACCACGGGGGGGGGACAAACAGGAACTTTAAAAAAATAATAATTTAATGTGTGCTCATGGGTCCGTCGCGCTGGTTCTCTGCGGAGGAGACCTTCGCGACTGGCCTCATTCGATAGGTCTCAGGAGCTGTAAAATTTTGCGGCGCTAGGGTTTTCCCCGGCTGAGCTACGGGGCAAAATGCTCCGTTTTAACCGGCTCAGAACTTGGCCGCACATTTAAAGGCGCACAAAGCTTTTTTTCCCCCTGCCCTCCATAGGGAACAATAACGGAAGGTTTTGGGTTAATAACTCCAGATCTCGTTGGAAAGGTCTCGCGGAGATCTAGGCACATGTCGGAGCGACGTGGCTCGGCAAGTCCGTGCTCACGGGACCGACGTGCCGGTTCTCCAGGGAGGAGAGCTTTGTCACCAGCCACGTTCAATAGGTCTGAAGGAGCTGAGGGTCTGTGTAAAATTTCGCGGCGCTAGGTTGTTCCCCGGCTGAGCTACTGGGCAAAATGCTCCGTGACAGCTTATTCCTCCAAAGCCCAAAAGCGCCCTCTGGCTCTCTATGAAGGAAAAGAAAAGGGAGTCCCGAGCTGGCTGTCATGTAAACATTGGGTCCTCCAGGTAGCTGGGGGAGGGGCTGCCCGCTGCAATGCCTGTTAAAAAAAAATTGTTGCAGTCTGCCGGCGATTTCCGTGAACTGGCAGATGCAAAACTGGCATTTAAGTATCGATACCAGTGCTAATTGATATCAAACTCAATACTAAATTTTTGTATCGGTTAGTATCTGAGAATCTATTTTTTTGACATTAGTGAGTATAAAACATTGTCTATATATAATAAACTTCTGTTAATAGTAAACTTCTGCCAGGTGTGGGATGTTGTAAATACCACACACTCTGATTGGAACATAGCGACTTTTTTTTCACTCTTGTAAAACATGTACAGGGTAAACCTTCATTCAGAAAAGAATGTTCACAACGTATCACCATATGGATTAGTTTGAACAAAAAGCAAACCTATATAAGATTTAATAGTCCATTTTGTTGATGCTGTAATTCTACAATTTTTTTTTACAGGATTTTTTACTGAAAATTTCCCATTTGTGGGACTAATAAAGGGTCATTTTAGGATTGGTAAAATCAATCAACCAACCTATTGGACTTGCAAAAAAAGATACTAATAATATAAAGTAATAGGCAAAATCGACTGACAGCATATCAGCTGATCAAAAAGACTAGCACATGTTGACTTGTATAGTTTCCAGAACAGTATTAGTTAAGTATTTTAAGTCAAGAGTAAAAGCAGGCTTTGAGCAGAGGTCTGTCCGGAGGTGGGGGGTGAAAAATCTCCCTGCCTCTCGGTCCAGTCAGTCACATGTTGCGCATTCAGGTTTAGCTCAGGTTTATCTGTGGGCTCAGATAATCCGGGTGTTGTTGAGGGCTTGGAGGCCCTGAGCCTGCGGATGAGGGAAGAATGCGGGTGCGGATCGGGTTTTGGGCGAGTCGCTGTTCCCTAAGGCCAACCCCGGGGGTCTGTAGAGGTTGCGTTTAGGCTGCTTCCTCTCACCTGCTGACTTTGCAGGAAGGCCTGTGCTCAGCCAGCCACACAAAGCTGCGTCTAATCTCCCGTTTCCAGTGGCCCGGTCTGAAGCGGCCGGGCCTTCTGGCTCAGACACGCATGTGCATACCACATGGATTTGGACTGGAAAACAGCACAACACAACCATTTTGCCCATTCTGATACAAACAAAACATGCTCCAAATACCTCACTGATAGAAAAGTGTCCATGAACTGAGAGCACAACTAACCACAACAGTTTTACAGCGGGCATTTCATCCCTGTTTGGTGGGCATTTTGCCTTTATTTACAATGATCAACTAGTGGGAACTACAAGTAACTGGAGACTCACAGCTCTAAATAGTTGCTATTGGAAGTAAAGAAGGTGTGGAACTTCTGGAACTACGCTCTAATGGATCACTTATTCCTCAGACTGGGAAAAATGTGTCTGTTTCCAACAGGACAAGCAAAATCAAGCTCTCTTGTTAACTTACAGCACTGTGGAAAAGTCTTGAGTCACCCTCTTTTCTTTATATTTTGCCTTAAATCACCCTGTTGGTGCAAACCACCATTTGATGCCTGTCAAACTGTCTTATATTGAGTAGATTAAATGAAATAAAATGTAAGAAATGTTTTTACTGTGACAGGCTACAAAGTGCCTAAACATACAAGGAGCCTAGACAAAGCTGTTTCAACCACTTAGCATTCAGCACCACCAGTATACTGATCACTGCCAGATCATCTGCACCTATTTCTTCACTGGTTCAGGCCTTTAGTATAATGGCCTAGTATTATGCCTGAATGATTCATACCTATGTCACTGTGTGGTTTAAACATAAACAGGGACTGGATTGAATAGATTTGAAAGTCCTTCAGGAAGTCTGGAGAACTGTTTCTCAAAAGTACATTAAAAATGCATGAAAGATCTGTTGGTCTAGTAATGACCAAGCAGCCAGAGATGGCTCAGAAGGACTTGTGAGGGCAGAAGTTTGTTTGGGAAGAAGGTATGGGGAAAACTTTTAATCAGTACAGAACTTGACTATTGAGTGGTGTAAACCTTATCAGAAGATCTCTGGCTTAATCCCTGCTGATATAAGTTATCCATGGCCATGAGTACAAGAGAGAATACTCATCGCTCTCTCCATCACTCAGAGCAGTGCTAACAGTGTGTGCCATGTGACGTAATAGAATAGCCAGTTTGTGTTCTCCTCCAAGCATGTGGAGCTGTCCAAGTAGCTGCTAAGTTAGAAAAAAAGGAGGTGACGTGGTGGTATTGTGTGATCAAACTGGTGGGTGGAACTGAACATGACTAAATTGTGATTGGGGTTAAAAAAAAATAAAAAAAATAAAAATAAATACATTTTTAAAAAAGCAAAAAGCTTTTACATTATGTGGATTATGAAACGGTTCTGTATGAGAACCAGTATAAGAGCTTCTTCAGCCCCACCCTCTATTTGACCTATATGAGTTACATGTTACAGCAGTTTCATATGTGCAAATGTGTCACAGATGAGAGAAATGAAGCAGAGTTGAGTATTTTTTCCAGTCCAAGCTCAACACAGCAGACATAGGCTTAAATGAACATCTCTGTTTTTCTCTATCAATAGCTCTCCCTCATTTACTCCCTCTCTTCCTCCCCACCTCCCTCCCTCCTCGGTCAGATAGAGGCCATCGCTTCAGCTCACTGCAGGGCGTCTGTGTAGCTCTCCCTCATTCTGCCTCTTGCACGCACAGGCAGGCAGGCAGGCAGGCAGGCAGGCAGGCGCACGCACACAGAGAGATAGCTGTGCTAATATGGGATGACTCTAGTGACCACGTATCTTACTGAGATGCAAGGGTGGGGTGGTCTTCCTCCCTTCTTCATCGGCGTAAACCGGGATGCTGCCGGCATGTCTGCACCACTTGAGTATTCAGACAGGATTCGCTGCACCTGCCCCTCACGCTTCCAATGGAAAACAGCTCCACTGCAGCAGCTGCACTAAGTCAATGGGCATTAGAGAGAACCTCTGTGTTTATGAGGGCAGATAAATGTGTGTCAGTGGGCCACGTGACCGAGCTGAAGGTTGAATCCAGCCTTGTCTAGTGCCCTCTGTTAACAAGGGCTATACGATGAGAACCCAGATGCAGTGGAATGACGAGGAGGGTTGCTACTATCAGTCAACAAAGTGAATCAGTCTTGAAGAGTGTAGATTAGGAAAAACGCAGATGCACCATCTTTATCTTAAATGATTGTCATAATAACAACATTCAAATAATACAGACTGCAACACCTTACAGAAAGAGTAAGGGGTTTCTACCGGTTCACTGCCCCATATAAGAAAAAGAACTGTTAGACAGGACTCTAAATGCTGGCAGTGCTGGGACAGACAGAGAGGAAACGACAGAAGGCATAATGGTTAGATTAGCAAATCATTAAATAATAGTTGATACAGTAATAATTTTTTGCTGTAAGTAGCAGCATTGCCTAGCACTCGATTCCATTCTCGTTCTCTCTCTCCCCCATCATTCTGTCCTCCTCGTTCTGTGTGTACTGTAACAGGCTATTTGCATTAGCTACAAGAGCAGGGTACCGCAGCCAGGACTGTTTGGTGTGCAAATAGAGCGTTGCCGAGGCCGGCCAGGCACACTCCCGTTTCCAAGCAACGGTGGGCCAGGATCGGCCAAGCAAGCCCATGACCAGCACCAATTCGTTTCATTAGAGGCTTTTGTGTAATGAAGGCAGAAGACAAACAAGGCTGAGCAGGAAAGAGGTATTAACAGGCCCAAGCCCAAGAGGCTGGAGTCTAACTGCCTGCAGGCACTGCAGCCCAGGCTCAGCACAGAGCTCAGGGACGCATCCCATATACCGCCACACTGGCATTGATGTCAGCACTGATTTTTAGCTCTAGCTGTACAGATAAATGGCAAAAATGTGATTACTGGGGCTTCAGGTTATTTTGAACAGTTTAAAATACATAAAAGTTACCCCTTTCTTCAGTCTGGTTAAGATGTGCAACACTATAGAAGCTTCACTCGGGTTTATTTTTACATGAAAAATGTGGGCACTGTGGACTGGTATCAATATCCCATATCAGTAAATCCCTTGCCAAGATGAAATTTAAGCTCATAACGCATTAAGAGCTGGTTTTCTGGACAGTGCTGGACAACAAAGCAGTCAGATATTAAATTCAAAAGAACACATAGTCCAGAATTGGGCTTAATCACTGTCTGGAAAACCAGCTCTTAATGCAGTCTAAGCTTATTTATCATCTTAGTCAGGAATTTACTGATATGGGGTTTTGACACCAGTCCACAAATCTCATTTTTATGTAAAAATCATAGTGCATCCTCATTGTTTAGAAGCAATGGGGGGGTGGGGGGGCAGTCTATGGACATTGAGGTGGCACAGCAACGTCCTCCATCTCCACAGCAACCTCGCCCAAGAATCCAGAAAGGGTGCAGGAGGAGGAGCGAAGCGAATGATTTGTAGTGATATTCTGAGCACGTGGGCAGCTGGCTGAGGGAGCTGTGTGTAAAAGTGGGTATGCGTGAGTGTGTGCACGCACAGAGCAGCATCGAAGCCTGCGGCACAGCCCTGCTGCACTGGAGTCGACCTGTGGATCTCAGCCAGAGGGGTGAACCAGTGTGCAATTTGCTCATTTCTCTCTGATTAACCATCGATACATTATATTCTCTCTCTCTTTCTTACGCAGATTTATTCCACCCTCTCTTTCAGTCTCCATCTTAGTCCATGCTTGGAGTTCTGAGCTCGTCCTCCTCTCACTCTCTGCTTTCTAATGCTGGCAGAAAGCTATCCAACCATCTTAGAGACAAACAGAGAAATGAAGGAGATCATAAGGGAGCTGCTAACGCACACACACATACACACAAGCCAGTTAATACACACATGCAAGGCCTGTTGCCTGGCAACACAAGGACAGGGCACGTGTTTCTAAGGAGCTGACACAGTGAGACAGCGAGAGAAAAACAGGAAGGGAGGGAGCGAGCGAACAAGACAGATACTGAAAAAGAGCGAGAGCAAGAACAGGACTGGAACGGAGTGCTAATGAAAACATGTGACTGTGTGTGAGCCTGCATGTGTGTTCACTGACTCCTTGCTATAGAAGCCCATTCATGCCCTTTCTTCACCTCCTCCATGCACGATGCTCATTTTCAGCACTCAATCTTTCTCCTCCTTCCTGGGGGTGGGAGTGATTAAAAGTATGACCGACTTGTGGTGTGGATTTACCCCATTGTGGATACTGTGATAAGCTCAAAACAGTTACGCACAAATGGCACCACTACCTTATGAGCAAGTCAACCTGAATCCAAAACTGGTCTTTGTGTAACTTGCCGGCTCATTCTCATGATTTTCAGCATGATTGTTCCTGCGCTGAGTAAAAGACAGTTCTTTGTACCCCTGTAATCTTCCATCAAAATGTAATACTCTCGCCAGTCCTTAAAACAGCGTCTGATGTTTGATTTTTGGCCATGCATCCACCAAAGGGGTGACAAAACACAACATTAACCAATAATATCTGTGAGGGTGAGAAATAATAACAACCCAGCATCAAGATTAGGGTTCTCAGTATCGTTTACATTAGCAATTGAGTAATGCATTGAATATTTGAACGACTAATAGAGTAATTATTTATATAATGCAAACCAAAAAAAATGGCTTAACTGAGCACTGAACTGCATAAAATATACCAAAACGTACCTTAGATAAGTACACTGTGACAATTTATCATTCGAGTTAGGACTGAGTATCGTTAGTAATTTACTGATGTCGATACTTATCGACACTTTTATTGATACTACTCTCCAGAATATGGTGTGAAAATTAAAGATGAGAAAAGACTGAGTCGTTATTTTATTGAGACTTTCAATATATAAGGACCTAAAATGTGTCCTGACTTTATATTTAATGAGGGGAGGATCACTACAAATGTTCTGCTCAACTAATGTGTGATGGTGATGCAGAGTACCGCTCCGTCTCTCCACTGATCCAATCAGACATGGACTTTTTTGAAAACGCGGTTGAATTTGAGTGTATAAACAGCAGCACCATTTGTCCAGGAGACCCTGATTTCACCATTACTGGTTCTCCCTAATCCCAGTGATACTGTCACACTTCTCACCTCCACTCCCCCCAGTCATCAAGTGAAAATGCTCAGGAACTGTAGGAAGTGGAACATGGGAAATCGAAAAATCTGCTTGCAAAACACTCCTCCTTTTAATTAAGGTAAATAAAGAGTCGCCTGCCACTAGGAGCAGGTACAAAATGCTTGCCCTATATTTTAGCATTCAAAACGGATTTAAAAACAAAAGAAGGGCTACACAGTATACTGCCTGCTAATCATTATGGTGATATCGGTCTCTGCAGTGCTGATATAGCAGAAAGCTTGAACATGAAAATTAACCTCTAACCAATCAGTGTTTCTGACGTATGAAGTTGTTCTTGGCCTTAGAACTGTAGCATGATTGGGGAGGGCTAAACAGCTTTAAAAGGAAGAGAGAGATATATGCTGGTTTTGTGACATCACAAATAGTATGATTTGTAAAAGGGCTGTATTTGCAGCTGTCATATATAGACCGTATGAGTGAGGGAGTATACAGCTTTTTTAAATTCTAGAAAAGAGATGTCACGAGCCACTGCAATACACAGCAGTATAATCACAGCACCAGTATTTTGTCCATAACGCGCAATCCTAAACAAAAGCGACAAAAAACTTTGCTGAGCAAAGCGAAAGATCATGTATTATTGTCACACCAATATCAACAACTGTATATGTATCACCATATATCTGCCGTTATCATCTGGAAAATACCAAGATGTGAATTTGAGTTCATAACGCCCACTTCTGCTTTGCTTTACTCCAGCTCCTCTCCATGTGAGGGAGATTCCAGATTAAACGTCGGCATCAGACAGCGTAAAGCAGCCTATTTTTCCCGCTCCAGTTCCCCAGCCACGGGCAGACAGGCCAGGAAGAGTCACGTGACGGCCCTCTGCTGAGCTCCAAAACAACCCTATTACAGCAGCTTCACTCTGTAAGGATGTGCTGCACTTCAGCTGATTTAACGGTTTAAACTTATGATTTCTTAAAGATTCTTAAAGAAACAGAATGTCAACATCCAGTCAAAAGCAAACGTTTTGCAAGAAACTTCAGTATGACATGCTCCACCTCATACTTTCCCCACACTATTTTGACACTGTGTGAACATTTCACGACAAACAGACCAGCAAAAACGATAAAAAATGTTTTTGGGAATACATAAAATATTTAATTAACACACCGACCAAACCAGGGCTGCAAGACACGGACTACACAACAGTATTGCGATTTTACTGTTACATATTGTGACTGTGATGCCTTTCAAGATATTAAAGGACCCATCTCATCACTTTTTGGAATTAAAAAGGCTGTAAATATTGTTTATAATGGCACGTTTACTCTCCCCATCCATACAGTCCATATATGGAAAATAAGATATCAACCCATTCTCAAATCATCTTATTCTGGCTACAGCAGTTTAGTCCCGCCCACTCACTATCAGATTCATCAACACCTTTAATGGTTAAAAATTACACTTTTGTTGGATTACATGAAGACTTTAATTCTTCAGAACACCCAGTAACTCACCTGGAACTGGGATTGTTCACCCTGACAGAATTACTGCAATGGTTTAGAGACACTTGTATATTTTAGCCTTTTCGATATAAGTATTACAGAGACTGACATTGTGATAACATGTGGCAGTTGATATCTTGTGCACACCTAGTTCAAATCTATTTTGAATCCCCAATGAAATCACAATTTCACAAATATAAGGTCACTAAGGCGACGGTAAAATACTCTAAAAAATTTTTGTAATTTTTCTTAACAATAGGAAACAGTAATTTATATATCTAATAGGGATGAGACATGATTTTCGAATATCAAATAGTTATTTCGAATACCGATATCTCACTTAAGGGACTCTGGAAAAAAAAAAAAAACACGGAACAGAAATGAGGACGTTTCCTCACCAATACTTCATGTAACGTATTAATTCAGCCCGAGGGTGTCGCTAACAGTAA
Organism: Bryconaethiops microstoma; assembly: GCA_037577275.1. Classification (NCBI taxonomy): domain Eukaryota; kingdom Metazoa; phylum Chordata; class Actinopteri; order Characiformes; family Alestidae; genus Bryconaethiops; species Bryconaethiops microstoma. Next base: position 23,831,508 of record JBBJLS010000041.1, on the reverse strand, counting down.
AGCTCCCTACAAGCACGGGAGACTAGGTCTACTAGGCTAGTCCAGAAGAAGAAAACTGAATTTTACCGTGCGGCGTGAATAATGCAGAGACCTAAGGCTAGTAAAAGTTCCTTATGGGACTCGTTTACGTTAAATGGCAATGAGGTTCAGTGCAATCTGTGTCTTATGAAACTGGCATACCACAGATCAACCACTACCATGCACAGTAATCTGAGAGCTAAGCACCCCGACAGTTCAGGCCGTTTCACCGGATTTAGCCTTATTGGCTAGACAGTTCTATATGTGGTTGGTTATGCATTTTTAAAATTGACATAGTCTAGAATATAGTTTAATCGGTGGGTTGCTCTTGTTCATTTAGTGTCCTGTGATTTGGAACAGTTTGTGTCGTTTGATTCAACAGTTTGTGACAAAATACCTGTTTCACCCTCTCTGTCGTCGGGTGTTTGCGCGCATGCGTGTGCGCGCGTGTGTGTGTGTGTGTGTGTGTGTGTGTGTGTGGTGGGGGGGGGCGGGGACTTTCGAGAATTTTTCAAATAGTTCTCATCGATTTTCGAATAGTGTTTTTGCCAAAAAGTCACATCCCTAATATCTAACAGCTAAATGTTTTGAACACAAATATTACAAGTTCGCCGATTGAGACTTTTAAACTGAAATAATTAAAGAAAACATATCAAGTGTAACAAATAACGAATCTTTGGACATCGACTCCATCAGCCCACTTCACACAATTATGAGCAACTAAAAGGCACCTCAAGTACATCGGCACTGAGTGGGCAAAGTTGCATTACAACACACACACAGAGCGGCCGACAGAAAATAACACACCGTGCAGTCCCACTCACTACTACATTCCCCCTTGTGTGTGTGGTTGTCAAAGGATGCTTAGGAAAACATAAAATTTTAATATATTTGTATAAAGGAACGCAGGGGGGCAGGTTTGTAAACAGAAGTGTGTGTGTGTGTTGGGTATACTGTGCAGATAGCATTCCTCACCTCTGTTTTTCAATGCAAATGTCTATGGCGGTTTATGTAAGCTGGGTGCCATTTGGCCTGTGATTCATGCATGCCTGACTGTAGGTTAAGCATCCACTTACAGCTCTGTTTCTACACACGGCCTGTATTCCTGCAATACTGTGCAGCTTTACTATAAATCAAAGAACACAAGTGACCAGTAGAGAGCTATGATGTCTGCTGTGAGGACTGTGCACAGTTTAGTGCTTCTAAAATCAAAGCCTTTTTCCATTTTCAAGCTCAACATTTTGTAACTTATGCAAACTGGCTAAAAGGAGAGTTATAAAGGTGGCCAATTAAGTGGTTGGAGGAAAAGAAAATCAGTACCAAGCCATCTCTATACACTCAGTCCGCTATATTCCTAGTCTTGCAGGCCCACAGGGACAATTTATTAAACCTCTGATGGTCAAATCTGCCACTAGACAGATCCCCTCTAAAATCTGTCCCTAAAATTCTCTCTAGTCCAGAGGACATTCGATAACAAGCAAAATAAGCTGGTTACAGTTAGCTAAAGTTCACACTTCAGAAGATGTGTTTCAGGAACACTGATTTATTTTAGTCAGAGATGAGCTGCATGTCACCAAATCCATCGGACCACTTCAGATGCTTTGTTTATACATTGTATTGCATAATTTTTGGGGGGCTAACAAAGGGCTTGTTGTCAATCATGCAATTTTGAAGAATGCTGTTTCGCCCCCGACCTTGAGCCCTCTGTTCAGGAGGTGCTGGACAGGTTTAGAAATTTAACATTCGGTTTGTGCTACTGGTAGGGACAGACAGCTGCTGAATCTATGCTGCTTTAGCCTCTTAGCCTCAATACACGACCAAATGGCACACTGTAAAGAACCAATAAAAGGCTTCGGCAATAACACACACAAATAAGCGGACTACATATGAGCACTGCTATCTAATCAGGAGGCGGTGTCAGTGGAGTCTTTCTGCGGCTGAGTGGGCCATGTTATATGAGTATTAGATGAGCAGAAAGCTGGCTGACTCCTGGAACAGCACCGCTATTCATTTAGGCCTGCCGTTCTGCCCCAGCACTGAATTCAGCTGGGTTTCCCCCTCTGCCCAGCAAATCTGCTTATCAAAGGCCGAAATAAATCTCGCCAGGGCATGCGGCAGGGGCCCAACGCCATGTGTAGCTATTAAAAATAATCACAACAACGATAATAAAAGAGCGCGAGCTGCGGCTCTCTCCCACCCTCTCATTAGGTCCACAGAGAGAGCAATTGGAATGGTGGGAGAGAGGGAGGACATTTCTCTTCCATAAAAGTCAATACAGATGTCATGGAAAATAAAGTTCCTTTCCACAAGCTTGAAATCCAGCTGCCCCCCCCGCCCCCCCACCAAGTGTATTACAGTGTGTAATGGCATACTCAGCAGATGCTGGCTGTCACGTGTCCGAGTCCACGCTGCTGAAAACGTAGGCTATGCAAACCCCTGTGACAAGTGCACTGCTGCCATTTGGGGGTTTGATGGTTGCCTCCAACTCTGAAATGTGGGAAAATAAATGATAAACATACTGAATCAGCACAGTGCTCGGATTTAACAAGGACAAGGTGACTTATTTTAGTTTAAAGGAGATGAGGTTTCCCACTAGGGCTGCACGTAATGGACAAAATATAAGCATAATTACATTGCTACATGCTGTGATTGCGATTAAACTCATCGGAACACTGCAGCTCTGTGATATAGGTGTTTTGCAAACGCAATACAATAATTATCCCATCCCTAGTGCCAAATTTATGGGCTCCTCTCTGGGGGCAGGTCCCAAAAATGGCCCAGGTGAAACCATCTGGTTCTGTAGTAGAGCTACATCAAAATTAGCCGTGTAAAAAGACTTGCTTCTTCAGCTCTCACACGAGTAACAAGTCTCCACGCAGCCTGCTCGTCTGACACACACTATTACAGTATAATCACGCAAGCGCCCCAGTTCTTCTCAAGTTAGGGGTTTGTGAAGAGTCCTTTAGCAAAGGTGGAGATGGGGGAGAGGGTGGAGATGAGGGTGGCACAAAAGCAACATGTTCTCGAACATGGTCAGGCAGCCATCTTATCTTAGAAATGTAATCCAACATACTCAAGTCTTACATCAAATTAATTTGCCAAATTCAAATCAAATTGCCATTTGTGGTTCAAATCCAACAGTTCTACATTCCAGATTGTGCTCCAAAAAAACACCGCAAACAGGCTCTAGTCTAAACAACGCTGATCCAAACTGCAGAAACATTCAAGTTTCTGTTCGGGGTTCTTTTCCCCTCAATACGTCCCAAGGGCAGAGACCGGGGACACCAAACAGGCAAGAGATGAACGAAATACAATACATATGGAAAACAAACAACGACAAGGAAACTGATTTCATTCCAAAAACCACAGAGGACCAAGTTGAAACTCCATTGTCCAACTATTCAAAAACATGCACATGATTCAGCATCGTCCTCACCACCGTGAGAACAAGCAAAGCTTGAGAAACCACTGAAAGACTATAGGTGAGAAAACAAGGCCTGGACCCGACCCACAGTCACGGGTAAACGGATTCTCCTAAATATGTGAAGAGACTATACAAAAACAAACTAAATTAACTTGAAAGATGTACATTAAAAATCAGCCCAAACCAGACCTGAGTTAGCAGTTAGCAGACCTCTATCGCCGACATAGTGGCTGCAAAACAAGAAATTCCCATTGTGACTTACTACATCAAATGTACAGGAAAAACGGCACAGAAATGTTACCCAGAACTGTGTTTGATAGTGAACCTCTAAGCCAGTGGGTGTGGCAGCACTGTAAGAGGCTGCAGAGAGCCCTCAGGTGTAAGGCGGTGTGTCATGTGTGCCCTGAGGCTGAGCTCCAGGCACCTCTGCCTGGATTGCTGCTCCACAGCGTCCTCACAATCCTACATCACGGCCTACCTGAACAAGAATATTCCAGTGTGATATCATTGCTAATGATAAATTAAAGCAAACTGGCAACAAGTAGGCAATATGCAACAGACATGCTAGCTGGTCCCCTACAAGCTCTCATATCCTGTAATTTTAGGGACTAACAAAAAATGTGCATTGATTTCAAAACAATCAAAGAAAGGGTACTGGGACACGTAAGGTTTTGTTGGTATTGACCTGGTTGTGTCATTGCAAATCCAGCAGCTATTGGCAGCAAAGGGGGGTGGATGAGTTGGGGGTCGAAAGTTTTTAACGCCCTTCACAAAGTGCTAACCGAACGCATTGACCCTAGTTACACTCCTCCAGCACAGTCACTCAAAACTTTGGGCTGAAATTAATTTTTCACGTTGAACAGTCTGGGTATGTGGCCTTGTCCTCACCACATGCTGCCCACGAGGCCTTGTGATAAACCATGAAAGAATGGAGCTCAAGTCATGCTAAAAAGGCCCTCCTGTACTTTGCAGAGCTGTTGTGTTGTGACAGATGATTTTGCTGTGGTGTTTTTACAAGGTTACAGGAACACTTTAGGATGGCAATTGAGACGAGAAATGCACTGGGAGAGAGAGAATAGGTAACATGGTCATTTTCGTGAAAGGATTTAGCTACACTAAAGAGAATGCAGATTCGTGCGAGTGCATGTGAGTGTCAGAGAGATGTGAGGATCTCTGGGTGGGACTGCATTAATTAAGGATTATGGGCGGAGGTAAAAAAAAAATAAGTGCTGAACGTGGCTGGATAATGAACAAGGCGCAGGAAAAGAACAGAGGGAGATGGGATGTGACCTTTTGGGGATGTGAATATGAATGCCACATCAAATAAACACGTGGCCGAACCCCGCCGCTCCTCATCATGCTGAGCTCAAATGAAGGAAGGGGGAGAAAAATCACAAACACATTATGCAATCTTGTGTGTAAGGCTTCGTTGAACAGACACTCATTTGGATGCTCTGTGCTCACTGAGACAAGTTTTGGAAAATTCCCCGCAGCCCCTGCTCTAATGTTTACAGTACTTGTTAATGCTGAGGAGAGGGCCTGGGAGCCTAACAAGGCTGTGGTTGGTGACGAGTGGTGACTGTATGAGTGAGACTAATGACAGCTGTCTGGTTTTCTGGTTGGTGGATGAAGAGTGGTGGGTTGTCACCATGAAGGGACTGGCCAGCCTTGACCTACTGAACATACACTATGCCCAAAAGCCTGTTCATCCCACATTTCTTCTAAACTAAGTATTAATAGCAGAGAGTTTGTCCCCCTTTGCTGCTGTAAGAGCCTCTACACTTCTGGGAAGGCTTCAGATGTTGAAACATTGCTGTGAGGATTTGACTTGATTGCACTGGCATGACAGCATTACTGAGGTCAGTAACTGATAGTGGATGATTACACTACTCCAACTCATCCCAAAGGTGATGGAGCCCCAATAGTGGGAGGTTTTATTCCTCTCTATGCAACATTCAAAACTGGGCATAGTTACCTTAGGATAATGTGGTTGCTCTGGAGCATCACATTCTACTGGTCAATGCTTTTCTATGGAGACACAAACTAGGTGTGTTCTACTGAATGACTGAGTCAGCAAATCACTCTAGGACACTTAAAAGCCACACTATTATAGATTTTAATAACTCAATTTGACATGTTATATCAGAACAGTATACCAAAAAGCCTTCCCACTGTTCAGGTAAAAAAAATGTATTTTCAAATATATATCAGTATCATATTTGATTACAAAGGTAAAGTTTACACTACAGAAGAGAAGAAAAGTTCTGTACATTGAACGTTTATGAGGCAGAGGCAGTGGAGTTGTGGTTTACAGTGATGGTCTAATTTAATCAAATAAATCAAATAAATCACTGAAGCTTAACTGCAGAGACACAAAGAGGCGGACTGTCTTGTGGCACGCGGACCTCATTCAGAGCGACATGAATTCTCTCAATTCCATAGTCAAACTGCACCGAAGCCAGGCTGGCTGAGGAACACGGACACACACGGGTTTACAGAGCCTGGCTGGTCCAGGTCTAGCTCGCGGTCGAGGGGGCCTCTAGCTGACAGGCAGCAGTTGTCAGAACTGGCGCAGACAGGGTGTAAACAACAGCAGCGGGTGGAAACCCGATCCCTTGGAGTGGAAAAAACGCACAGGCAGACAGAACAGCAGAGCAAACATGGCCCATTATCCCAGCCCATTCCTGATGGAGCCTCTCTGGCGGGGGGGCGTAGACTCGGAGGAATTAATGTGCATGTGTGTGCGCAGAGAGAGAGAGAGAGAGAGAGACAGAGAGAAAGAGAGAGAGAGAGAGAGAGAGAGAGAGAGAGAAAGAGAGAGAGAGAGAGAGAGAGAGAGAGAGAGAGA
>JBBJLS010000041.1:23781839-23810806 GCA_037577275.1 Bryconaethiops microstoma | reverse complement strand
CACCCAGGGGAGAGTAGCAGTGTGTGTGTGTGTGTGTGTGTGTGTGTGTGTGTGTGTGTGTGTGTGTGCGTGCGTGCGTGCGTGCGTGTGTGTGAGAGAGAGCGAGAGAGAGAGAGAGAGAGAGGGCTTAGAAACACCATTAGTGTCTTCTCAATGGAAACGCTCCTTTGCTGCACTGCTGTTCAGGAGGGCAGTGATGGATGCCAATTCTCAGCCTCAGCGTGCTGGAGGCTTGCTGAGGGAAACACAGTGTCTGCTGCTGGGATACAAAACTACAGCCATGCTGAAGCCCTGCACTGCCAGTCAGCCTCAGGTCTACTCGCCAATACCTGATTTTAATAGCTGATTTTTTGGCATCTATCGTCTTTAAATTCTGCACACAAGCAGTTAAATATTTCTTCTACTCCAAAATGCTAATGTTGATGAAACATTAGTGCCAAGACCAGTGAACGAGGCGGTGGCTTCTAGGGCTGCACACTATGGACAAAGTATCAGTATTGCAATTTTTTACTGCTATATCGTGTGTTTGTGATGTCTTTCAATATATCACTTTTTTTGGAATTAATAAGGCCTGATGTCTGTAAATATTGTTAAGGCTTCAAAACATACATTCACTCTGCATCCATTCAGTCCACATATTGAAAGAAAGCTGTAAAACACCGCATCTGCAGGATATTCTGACCTGAAATGACCAGATCCATCAAGGTATATGAAAGTAAAGACAGAATGTCACTCTGGGAGACTGAACACAACCTGCAAACAATGCTAAAATGCACTTAGGAGTGCTCTCACGAGAGAGCAGCAAAAACAAAACATGCACAGTTGAGCTCACCACTACGGTTTACAAGCTAGCATTGTGGAATTGGGGTGGAATTACTTTAAAAATGGTTCAACCATACATACTAACACTGCAAACAACAAATAGAATACATTGGGAGTTAAATTATGCTAATGCCTATTTTGCTTCCAATTACCGTTAGCAACATTAGCATTATGTAATGAACTATTCCTTTACGGAAATTAGGATTACTGGAATCAGACCGGTTATTCAACAGTCAAACCATTCTTTAATGTTTTATTTTACTCCGGAAGAGCAGAATGTTAAGGTTCTGTGATAAAATATCTGCCTTTACAGCCCTACACAAAATAATGCTTTTTCCTGTAATTGTAACCCAGGATATGCAGTTCCAATTTTACAGTACGTGCATCGACTGATACAAACGCAGAAAATATCGGATATCAGCATCAGGCCACAGTTACCATAATTTCTGAATATAACAATACCAGACCCAACGCAACATTGGCATTAATGCATTTGGTTCCCCACATTTTACTGCAGAATACGTCCACATTCACAACAGTGCCCTGTAGGCAAACCATTGGGCAGCAGGGAACAATTGAGAAATACACCCCCGACCACATCCAACAGCCCCTTTAAACAAGTTAAAAACAGCAACAACCAAACTATGCGGTGATTATGCCTCTGTAGTGCAATTAAAGCAAAGCCAAAATCTCAGTTTCTCATACAAAACAGAAAGAGAAAAAAAAAGACTGGGGGAGAGAAGAAAAAGTATTTAGGCCTTGTGACTCATTCCTGGGTACCATCATGGCAACCAAGCAAAACACAGAGTGCTGTGATCTGAGGTCAATCTGGGAAACTTCAGGAATCTGCCAATTTGACAAGAACTATTAGCAGAGAGTGAGAGAGACTGAAAAGCAAGAGGTGAGAGGAGTCGACTAAACCCTGTCCATAGAACACCACTTCTACTTACAGTGCTGTGCAAAAGCCTCGAGCCACCCCTCATTTCTTTATATTTTGCTTTAAATCATCTTGCTGGTGTAAAAACACTGCTTTCTGTCTGACAGTCTTTTCTTGAGCATACTGAATAGATTAAATGAAAGAATTAGGAACAAATGTTTTACTGTGACAGGCAGCAAAGTGTCTAAAGGTACAAGGTGCCTAAATAAAGAAGTTCCAAACACTCAGTATTCAGAACCACCAGTATACTGATCACAGCCTATTCATCTGGAATCACCTTCACCAGTTTCTTCACTGGTTCAGGCCTTAAGTTAGATGTGCTTTGTTCTGCTTGAATGATTCATATGTTGGTCACAGGCAAATTCATGTGTGGACCAGGCAAAAAACATTCCTCTGAAACTGGTCAGGTTCAGGGACTGGACTGAAAATGAGAGTCTTTGAAAGTCCTTCAGGAAGCCTGGACAACTGCTCTTCAAGACTACATTAAAAATACAAGAAAGTCTGGCCTCTTGTGAGCAAATGATGAAGAAATGAGGGGTTGCACAAGACTTTTGCCCAGTACTTAACTGGTCCAACTGCTAGGCTTCCAAGGCCCCAAGCATCCAAGAACAAAGAAATAAACAACCACAAAGACTTTAAGGTTCAAATTAAAGCGGTGTGACATTTCACCTAAAAAGAAAAATTAAATACAGTAAAATACATATACATTCACATTCTCTCTAGTTGGTCAACTTTCCCCATTCGACACCAAAATCCTTTACACACCAATTCCAAGTCAAACAAAAAATGGTGACAGAGGCAGTGAACCCTGTCCAAGACTGGAAGGCTCCGCTATGTAGAAGCAGACGAATTAATCTGCAAAATAAAGCCACACAAAGAGCAAACCTTCAATCAGAGGCTGCTCCGGCCGTTTTTTGGCACCAATTTCAGTTCTTTCCATGCCCCAGTAAGGATGGAGCAAATCATCAGTGACAGGAATGATATAATCAGGGGCAGGCTAACCACAGTTAGCCTCAGTGCAGCTATGTTCACAATTTTCCCCCTTTTGTAGAGTAACAAAGACACGGCTAACAATAAATCTTTCTCCCATCTTGGCACATGAAAGGCATCTCTTTTGTTATTAACTTACTTGACAATCGCTGAAACAAATTTCTTAGTATTTACCAGTTTCCCCATACGATCTAGAGAATTTAATCTGGTATGTAAGGCAATTCCTACTGGTATCATTCAATTAGTTAAATATCACCTCACCTATAGCATTAATATCTACATTGGCTAAAATCTAATCATTGATGGTCGCCATGTTCTTGACAGAAAATGCAATACGTTTATACGCAATGCTCTCCATGCTAAAAAGAAGTGCTCTCTGAAAGGGAAGTACTTTTGGAATGACTTGATTGGTGATATTGACTGGAAAACTGCCTGGTTATTACCTTATAAATTTTGCATTTCCAACCAAATAAAAGAAATACATTTTAAGATTCTGCATAGGATATACCGCTGTAATGCAGTGTTATCAAAATTTGTGGGTGTGCTTAACGAGTGTACTTTCTGTGGTAGGGAAGAATCAATACCTCACATATATTACGAATGTACTGTGGTGTATGACTCCTGGCTCAGGTTAAGGAATCACTTATCTCCCTTACTTGGTTGCTCATATATCCTCACAATAAGGATGTCCTTTGTTATTTCATACATAAAGATACATATATTGAATATGTAACTTTATAATACTTTCTTGTGATTTACTTTCTTTAATTAATCTTGTGATTTCAACCACCATCACAGATTCCTCAATACCAAACTAAAATGGAATGTTTTTAAATTGAATTTCAGTATTGTTTACAGTCTCTTAGACGGATAAAGGAAGCTTCTTGAGTATTATAACAGTCTACTGAACATGTACTTAATCTACCGTATGACCCCTCTGTATACTTTTTATTGGTTTGTTTTATTTTCATTATTATTATTATTGTTATTTTATTTTAATGTAGTTATTTTGATTTGTGTTTGTGTGTACATTTCCTTGTATGTGATGCTGACCTCTTCTTACAAGCTGTTTTGACAGTTTGTACTGGAATATATTTGTTTGTATTACTTTTGGCAATAAAAAAAGCCTCACAGCAGCTGGGTTTAAAACAGGCCTGCACAATAATGAGCCCGTTTTGTGCTGAAGAGTTAATTGTTTACATCAAAATACCATGATACTCTCACACTAACAACCGTCTTTCCAGTTTTAGTCACATTAGTGATATTCTTGAAGTTTCATATCTATAATAAAGGTAATAAGATTGGCATCTCTTTGTTTTTCCCTTTTATTTCTATTTTGTGCACTTCACTGATGGTATCCAAGACCTGAAGGCTGGTCAGATGCAGTGCATGTTGTTTAAAAAATAACTTTAGAAAACATAAATGAACATGTTTCCTTCTTTGTGTTTTAACTGGTAAACAGTTGCAATACTGTGTAAAATGTTCTTTAGAGTCATTTTAGAAAAAAACACACCAAAGCAGTCAAAAAAAAGTATTAAATAAAAAAAAAAAAAACCTACCTAAAAATCACATGACCAAAGACGGCAATCCTGAATTTTACTAACAGCGCCCCGGATTACGTCCACTGAAGAACCATAGAAGGTGGGGAGGACATAAACCTTCTCTGGCTGTCACAGAGGTCATTAGACCAAGCCAGAGGTCAGGGAAAAGGCTACTTTTGTCCTAAAATGCTGCAGGAGTGAAATTGGAAAGAGACCAGCACAATGGCAAAGCGGAGAGACTCTCCCTCCCCCATGGACTGAGCAGAGAAGGGAGCAGAAGGGGAGGGCAATGTGACACTGGTCAAAACCCTTGGATCTCCTTTCAGGACAAAGGTCAGGCTGTTGGGGCCTATAGTGCACAGAGTTCTCTTTCACAGCCATAAAAGGTCCAGTCCTGCACAATGGGCTTGGGCTGAAAAGAGCTGTGAGCTGACTCCTTCCCGGCACTCATCAAATTCGACCTGCTCTTTGCGTCTGCTCGTAGAGATGCACTGGTATGGCAGAGATGGGGTTGGGCCGGGTTGCCCCAGATTTGTCCAAACAATGTTCTTTAAGAATGTAAGTCATATTAAACTTCTGTTCAAACTATCAGTTTAATCATTGTTAATATTGTTAAACATTAAAAACACAATTACAATTCTGATGCCAACCAGGTCGCAAGGGTGAGTCTACCATAGTCTCTGCCTTTTTCTTCACGGAACAAGACCAAAACCAAACGAAGAGAAAGCACAAAAGCAGTCGGGAATGGCAACTCTGGGAATGGTTATGAGCTCAGATGTCAGGACAAAAAAGACAGACAAACTTCAAGAGCCTATATGGGGAAACGCACATTTTTCACTCACTTTCCTGAAAGTTTGATGGAGAATGTAAGCACTGCTAAAGAATCCCCAGGAACTAAGCTGCAAAAACAGACCAGGTGAAAAAAACCAACACATGTACATGCGTCTGCCTATTCAGCTTATACAATTTTAGCCCCCCATTCATCCTGCTGTTTTAATCAGGACTTCTATTCTTGATGCACAAAAGAAAGCAGCCAATCAAAACAGACCTAAGAAAATGGTCATGCACAAATCAATTCTCATTGTTTTTGGTACATATAAACCACACAAATTGGGGGAAAATATTAAGACTAGAAATCAGTGAAAGGAAAATATCTATGAGAGATCCTGCAGTGGCATGAAAACAGAAGCATCTGTGATCTGGGATTTTGAAGGAATCTCTTACGTTCATGTCTCCATAGATCTACACACATTGAACCAGGTCACCAGAGGGTCCACCACCCTCTCATCAATTACCCCGAGTCCATATTGATCCTCCTGAGGGACTTCTATTTTAAGTGCTGCGGCAGAAGGAAGACGGGGAACCTTCCATAATGTTTGCTTAGAGAGGGATTGATCGGTGTTTAACAAGGAGCCTGGTGAAAACATTCCCAGGATAGAGCAGAGTTTGGACAAAGGAGCCAGTATTCTGGACATAAATGGTTAAAGAAAAAACTCCATCATGGAACACATGAAGGTGTTCACTGGTGAAAGCTTTGTTTGTGTAAATGGTGCCTTGCAGTTTGGAGGCAGAAACTGGGTTTAAAAAAGGTCATCTGATCTAGAAGGCTTGTTACTTTAATGGGTTTATAACCTACATTCCATTTTTTCTACACTTACATGAGGTGTGTAGGTTTATGTAGAAAAAACAGATCATTTTCCAACCTCTTTATTCCTTCACACTAGATAGGCTTGCTTTTGTTACTGTGGCTTTAAGACTGATGTGTAAATATTATCTGTCCTGATTCGCTTTACTCATTCAAAAGGGCCAGGCTGAAATGCTTCTAGGCACTGCTGCAGAATGGATAAGTAAAAAAACAAAATGTGACATCTCAAAAACGAGATGATTCAAATCAGGCTGTTGAAGCTTGATTTACTTATACTGACAGTAGGGATTTACTGACTTTATGTACTATACTCATTTACAAAGAAAAAACAAAAGTAACAAGAACAACTTTAATGAACGTAAAAGCCGAGGACGCCGTAAACACAAGAAGAGCAGGAGGAGGCTAGACTTCCCCTGTTAGAGGTGACCATATGCCACCACCCCCCCCGCTCCCCTCCCCGCCCCGATGGCCTGTGGCTAATCAGGGACCCTGAATGCTCATGAGGAGAGTTTGGGTGGATGGAAAGATCGAGTGAAGGAGGAGGAGCGAGATGGTGGCCTGCTTGGCTGGACAGACAGGGCATGTGTGGCGTGGGAAGGGTTAAGTCTGAGGAGGCCCCATCTGCCACCTCGTCTGTTCTCTTGGCTGGCTGCTGGTTCCTGCTTGGCTCCAGCAGAGAAAACGGACACACAAGAGTGGCACTGTAACTTTCTCTATCTGTCTCTCTTTCTCTCTCTTTTTCTCACTCTCTCTGCAGCTGAACGTCCACCACATCCAAAAGATCCGGTTGCTAATGTGAACGGTAGTAAACTGAACTGAATGAAATTAATTACGGGTATATCAATACAACTGTAAGGTAGCATGTCCTGCTGTACTGTGGTTAGCATTTTGCTGGGCTAACATATTAGCTAATGACTAACGAATTGAGAAGGGGAACTATAAACCCCAGATTTGGTTTAGTGCTTTGATGCTGATAAGAAACCAGTCTGAGGGTGAGGCAAAACTTAAGTACAGTGCTGCACGATGTGGGCAAAAAATCAGTGTTGCGATTTTACTGCTACACATTGTAATTGTGATTATTTCAAGATATTAAACGGCCCATATCATCACTTTTCTGGAACTAAATAGGCTTAAAGTCTAAATATTGTTTCAAATGGTACATTTACTCACCCCATCCATGCACTACATATATGGATAACAAGCTACAAATATCAGCTATAGAGCTGAGCATTTGTCTTTGGCCTAACTGCATCCACCAATATAGTAAAAATCATATTATAGGACACCACCATAATGGTATTCCCACTTATATAGGCATACTTCTCACCCCTAACTGCTCTTAAGCCTTTGAGTGCCTTGCATAAACAAAGTTAGAGCACCACTACACCAAACACTCGTTTATTAGAAATAATACTAAAAGCTAACACTTTATGCACTAAAGCTGTGTCAAAAATAACCAGAGGCAAAGGGCAAGATGCCCTCATAATCAACATTTTATCCATTAAAACACAAATACATGGACTGAAAAACAGAAGTAATGAATGTGTCCAGTTTACAATTCTACAACAAGCATAATTTAGTTTAAGGCAGCCGTTTAAAAGCCTCTGAATTTCAGCAAAGGAGTGCCGTAGAATTAATTTTTATATGCTAAAGTGAGAAAATAATGCAGACTCCGACTAATGCAGGCAACATAAGGCAATTTATTCCAATGAATCTTAAAATCAATTTGACTATTCTGTTTATGTGCACAGAACAGAAATCATACCAGACAAAAAGCAAGAGAGAATAAGGGTGAAAAGGGGGAAGAAAGTGGCAGGGAGGGGTGCTCACAATTCCAAGCATGAATTCTTTTCTATAGTATACAAGCCCAGACCCATTCTGTGCTGGATCCAGCCAGCCAGCTGGCTGCTTTCAAAGCCAGGAGAAGGGAGGGGGCACGCAGATATGGCCCACATGCAGTGTCTACTGTCTCTCAGAGCCCAGTAACGGAGGAACACCTGCATCAGACAAGGCTTCGAGCCTGCATAACCCTCCTGAGTGCATCTGAGCACTCATCACAATGTAGGCGATGAGATGTTTCTTTTCTGCTCATAGACTAAGTTTGGGATTGTAAAGAGGAACGAAGTAAAAATGAAAGACAAGTTCTAAAGTAAGAAGCCAAATTTGTGGTGATGCAGCACTAATGAGCTTCGAGTTTTAAGACAAAACACCAAGAATTAGAGGGCATGGTGAGAATTTTCAACTGATACACAAACAGTACTGTGCAAAAGTCTTGAGCCTCTTCTCATTTCTTCATAGTTTGCTTCCAAAGTGCCAGTCTTTCTTGTATTTTTAGTGTAGTTTTGAGGAACACTTCTCCAGGCTTCCTGAAGGTCTTTCAAAGACTCTCATTTTCAGTTCAGTCCCTGAATCTGACATTTCAGAGGAATGTTTGTTTCACACAGTGACCTATGTGTGAGGAGCACCTCAAGACTTTTGCACATTACTGTAGTTTAGGATGCAGTCTGAACTTTTTATAGTACTGAATCTCATTAGAGCAACTTGACTGTTCAAACTACAGCTGTCATGATTACCTGATTTAAACTGTTTAACTGATTAAAAATTAACCAATTAACTTTTACATTCCTTAATGAAACAGCTTGGTGATTAATTGGCAATTTCAACAATATCATAATTCTCTACAAGGAAGAGCTTTTAGCACTGAAATCAAAATAAAAAATCAAAAGAGGAAACCCACACTAGCAGGTCTTCACAAACGTGCATACGCATGATAAATTTCATATACATAGCGTGAAATTAAATAAATGTAAATTGTTCATTGTTATAAATGTGTGTATATGATTAACCACAGGATTACTTGATTATAAATACAATTAATAGTGACAGTCTTAATTCAAATATTGGTATATCACAACATGCACAAAATAAAAAGGGTGTAAAAATATCAAATGAAAAAGGATTGTAAAAAAAATTTATATAAAAACACTGTGCGCAAACTGCCTCCTATTGACATGGAAGTCAGTAAATCATGATGGCCTTAATTGCCCTGAATTGGAAGCAATGGGCAAATAATGTGAAATATCAAACATTTCAACTGCAATTACAGAACACCTAAGACATCCCGGAAAAGCACAAATGTGATTTCAACGCACTCAACGCAGCTCACAGATAGACACCCCAACATAAATCATTTAGAGCAGCCAGCAGCAATTCGGTACAATAAACAAACAGCCCACAGGGCAATGAATCTGACCTGTGGGGCAAGTTTGTGTCCCTGAAACCGTAATTCTCCCATCATGAAAGCATGAAGCCATCAATTCAATCTTCCAAGCAACTGAAGAAAGGACACAGATCAAGAAATAAACAAGCATCATTCAATTTATTTGGTAGAGCATAAGAGGGGAAAAAATGTACTTTACTTAATTCCTCCTGGCACACACTGGCCAAAAAGGTCAGTCTAAAGGTCCTGAAGAGGACGGAGGGCCATATTCTGCTTCACATCCCATTCAACCCTGTTAATACATGACTGGATTGTCTAACTAGACACATGAGCCCAATACTACATTCACATTGCGAACACTGAGATCATGAAAGCGATTGGACAGCATGAATTTTTTAGGTCGGGTTGTATCTCTCTGAGCGGCTGGGTGCTACTTTGACAGTGTGGACATCAGAATTAAGCTGAAGTCTTGGCAACTTGAGCTATGACACGGTTTGGCGGCAACCAAACTGAGAACTGAGAAATCCTGCTCTCTAGGATGCTGTGCGTCTAATAACTGTGGGATGACCTGGAGTAGAGTTTGTGATGCAGAACCAAAAATCCAACATCCACAACTGACCTCAGTAATGCTTTCGTGGCTGAATGTAATCAAATCCTCACAGCAATGTTTCAACATGGTCCCTGCAAGAGCTGCAGTGTCTAACGTGTCTACCGAGTATAAAGAGCACATTCTTGAACTAGACTCCTAATTTTACATTTAAGTCAGCATGGATAAATTCTACTATCTGTAATACTTCACAATCCATATAGCTTCAAAATAATCATGAAAATATAATGTGGTTGAAGTATTATATCATCACACCACGGCACACCTAGCAGGTCCCGCTGTACACTACGCTCCAACTCATATCCAATGTTTTTCCTGTCCTGAATTATGACAGAAACTAAGGTCAGCACCTCTGAGGAGAAGAGCTAGCAGTATGTGAATGCACCACAGGGTCAGGAACAAGGACATGCCATCCCAGGAGTGCTATTGGCTTGCTACCAGACAAGGGACACTTGATACCAAGGTCACAGCACTCTGGCTTGTGGGGTGGCAGTAAGACCAGCCAAAACAGGCCTCAGTGGGTTAGGGTTGCTGGTGGGCTCGGCCCTTGTGTTACAGGCCTGGTGAACATGACTCCCTGCCCTTTCTTGGGACTTCAGATTACTGGAAAAAATGTTAAGTGCACGGTTTCCTGAAACCAGAGCCTGGCTGACAGAAACAATCAAAAACAGGACCATTATTGCAGCCATTATGGTCAGAAACCAGAGACGAGGGAATGAGCTCTCATCTCACTCAACCCCTTAATAAGTAGCATCTCCCTAAAATAGGCCCTCGCTACTATCCGAGCCCGCCGATAAGTCAGATGATAACATAATGCAATAACGCACAACATTGCCTCACCTTTAATATGAACATTATTCATGAGACACTGATTTTCATGGCCAGAGTGACGTAGTTATAGGCATGTGTCTGTGAAGGAGGTCAGGTTCTGAAAGCCCTGTTAAAATTTCCTGGTGATCAAACGGTACATTTACTATCGCGGCTGCGACGACACTGGGAACAGCATAGTCATCATGATCCAGACACAGCCAGGAGAGAGAGAGAGAAAGAGGGGGGAAGAGGGAGAGGAAGAGGGGTGAGGGACAGGGGAAAGAGAGCAAGAGAGGAAAGCGCTAGGGGAAAAACCCAAATGTCACACAGGAATGAAAAGATGTGAAGAGTGGAGAGTGGTGGTGGGGTGGGCATTGCAAAAAAACTGAACTGGCAACTGAAAAGCATCCTGCCTTGGCAATATATATAAAATATGTCTCATGGTGAGGCATTTATAGGAAATTTCTAGACAGTTTGAATTTATTTGGGCAATTTTGGCTAGTGAAACATTAATATTTAAAAAAGACATTAAGATTTAAATTTTGACCACTGAATAGTCAATGCTGTTAGACAAAAAAAGGCTATAAACTGGTAATTGTTCAGGAAAAGGAACAAAATGTCATTAACTTTCAAGAGAAACAATTTTGGATGATTTCCACTACTACATTTTTCACATTCACAGCAGTGCGCACAAAATGCAAAATAATATATGTAGTTTTATTACTGTAAATTAAATTAAATTATTACTGTATTTACCCTGCTTATACTAAAGAAATCAACAGTACATACCAAAGAAAACACGCATGCATGAATTACAGTACAGTCTATATAGGGATAACATCAGTATTTTACATTCTAGCACTGTGCGAGTTCAGTGTACACTGTACAGTACGAATACGGGTTCGCCTTTACATTTTCTTCAAGGGTAATGTATTAAGCCAAGTTTAAAATGAAATTAAAATGAAAGTGTTTTGCGAGCATATCTGGGGGCAAATTTAGAGTTTACACTATAAAAATAGGCATTTTTAGGCATTTAGGCATTACACACATACACACATACACTATATACACACAGATATATATACACATACATATATACACACATACATACATATACACACACATACATACATATACATACACACTTACACATATACATACATATAAAAACAAATATAGATATATACACACATGTACATACATACATATATATATCTATATATACACAACGTATATACACATACATCTCTCTCTCAGATATAGATATATATATTCTCTCTCTCTCTCTCTCTATCTATCTATCTATACACACACACATATACATACATATACATACATACATAGACGGCCGTTCTGGACTTTTCCAGAATGCACAGATTGCCAGTCCGCCCCTGTATACATTTTCGTTAAGGGTAATGTATTAAGCTGAATTTAAAATGAAATCTTGGCCTCCCGAACCACGTCTGTCGGGCCTGTAATTCTCACCCGAGATGCTGAGCTGCATTGCCAGAAGGGAAGGGCATTTGGGCGGCTTAGGGCTTTTAGAAGAATGAAACGAAAACAGGAGAACAGGAGGGCAGCAGCCAACAACTAGAAATTTAGCTGAATTTATATTTGGATTACTATTTATGTTATTAGTAAATTATATATTTTTTAAATAATTTAGAACTAAAATTATAAAAATTTAGAACCAAAATCATTTTGAACTTAAAAAAAACATTGCCACGAAAAAAGCAACAAAAAAAATTTGAGAATATCTGTGGTTTCCGCGTATTGTGGAGAGTTTTCGGTTCTCAGAAAAAATCTGCGACTCCTGATCCTGGGGGATTACTGTGTGTATAGACAGACAGACAAGACAGACAGACAGACAGACAGGCAGTATGAAGTCACAATACATACATACACACACTCACTCTCACACACACACACACACACACACACAAACCCTTACGTACGGATGCGCACGCGCGCACGCGCGCACACGCGCACACGCGCACACGCACGCTCGCTCCCTATTAGGCAGCTTAAATGAAGCCCTAATGTTTTGTTCGCCCCCTGGTGGTTGGCTGACTATTGGTTGAGAAAGTGCTTGATTTAATATGCAGCAGAGCCCGCTATTCAAATGTTAATATCACCGACAATCATCTTAATTTAATTTTGGAAGCCAAAATCAAGATCGTGATTAAAATTCGATTCAATGTGCAGCCCTAGTGTACATACATACATACATACATACATACACACACACACACACACACATATATATATATATATATATATAATATACACACACACAGACACACACATATACTGATGTCTAAAAAAATCGATTCTCAGATACTAATCAATCCTAAAAATTTTGTATCGAGTTCGATATAAATTAGCACTGGTATCACTACTTAAATGCCAGTTTTGCATCTGCCGGTTCACAGAAATCGCCAGCAGAGAACAACAATTTTTAACAGGCATTGCAGCGGGCAGCCCCTCCACCGGCTACCTGGAGGACCCACTGTTTATATGACAGCTGGCTTGGGAAATTATAACTGCAACTGTGCAACTATGTTAAAGGGAGTATTGCTTTTAAAATGCTCCTTATTTGTTTAAAGTGTTTGCAAACCAAATGTTATTGCACTTTTATTCATACAGCAGTACTTTAAAAATACAAATGTGCAATACACTACTTTTGAATTAATATTCTGCATATTACAATGTGATTAATTGCGATAAAAAAATTTAATCGTTGCCCAGCATTAATATATATATAGGAGGTTATGATCAGACAGTGACAATCTACTGCACACATTTCAAATGTCCATACACAAAGATATCAAGTTCTTTCCTTACAAAATACACTGGCAACACAGCTCCTGTCCAAATACACTCATTCGTTAGCATAAATAGAGCGCCTGTGATTCCCATTCACAAAACAAGAAGAGCTCAGCTGGCCTTCGGTTTGGACTATTGAGGCCGCTGATTAATAAATAAGTAAAAAATGTAGAAACTAGAATTCATTAGCCCTCCCAACACCAACGTCAAACCTTTTCCCATGCAGCAGACAGCAGAGGAGCAGCTTTTTTCCATTCTGTTTTTTTTTTCCTCGATATGCAGCTGAAGCATCAAGCATCTGACATTTGCCAGTATCAGCGAAGGCAGAAGAACTCCTTCCGTTCCATTGTCGAGGAACGGATAAAACGCACTGCACTTAAAAAGAATCCAATTACTACATGCAGATCGAGTTGAAAGGGCACCTATGAAAAACAAATGCAGTGCCTCCAAAGCTCTACATGTTCTTTAATCACTGTGCCAGAGAGCTGTACACGCCAAGCCGGCACGCAAGGACTGCGGCGACCATGAGACACCGTGGGAGGGCTTCTTTTAAGTTAGTTTGAAACAAAAACTTTAATGTGCTCCAGAGCATTTCATGGTTTACTGGGTCTCCTGTAAACTGACTGATTACTTGAATGAAACACCAAGGCGGTACAGTAGCGCTGACCAGCAGAACAGAGCGGACAGTCCGGTAACTCCTAGATGGCTACTAAAAATTCCTCAGCAGTGGGGCCCTGACGAAGCAGGCGAGAGAACCACGGAGCCTGTGTACACAGCGATGAGTCACCATGTATTAACATAACAAATCAAGCTCTAACTAGGTGTCTGCATGGGAAAGAGAGACGCTCGAGGCGAATGACATCAACCCCTCTGCAAGGTGGAGTCCAAATTTAGACCGAGGACAAAAACACAGGGCTGTATGACAGGAAATCTGGCAAAAGCCTTAAAAAACAGGCTCCTCTCCTCCAAGTGCTGTGCTCTGAACCAGCTCCAGACATGGCGCTGCACTGTGTGACAGGTTTGCTTGCATATGCGATTAAATTAGAAAAAGATACAGTGACCTACCCATTAGTTGGAGAGTTACAACAAGAGACATATCTTGCATTATAATAAATCTCTCTACATTTATTTGGATTACCAAAGGAATAAAGCAAAAACAAAGACTACATGAGCTTCTCTGGACTATTTTGAGAACTACTACATTAGCTGACATTGGTTAGAACCATGCCGTTGGCTTCAGGTGTGCAAACAGGCCACCAGTCATTTCCTTTTAATCCTGCAATTCAGCAACATCCCTTTGTTCATAATCTCAATAATGAGCAAAAAAGAAAGAAAATTGTAAACTTACAACCATGGTTGCACAGTAGCCTTTACAACTATATGACTGCTAAGAGTGCCCTCGTAAGGGTGGTGGTGGCCTAGTGGTAGGATACTTGCCTCTGGTCGTGGGTTCGAATCCTACCTCTAGCACACCACCACTGCGTTCCTGAGCAAGACCCTTAACCCCAAGTTGCTCCAGGGAGACTGTCCCCTGTAGTTAGGGAATGTAAGTTGCTTTGGATAAAAAGCATCTGCTAAATAATGTAACTGTACTGTGGTCTGTGAATTTTTCGATAAACTCCAATATCGAATCAATTGGATTTAAATGACAATTTGTCGTGCATCTACTCTGCAAAATCCCCAGGATCACCAAATATGTGATTCATTTATTTTATACATCAACAGAAATGAGCCAAAACCATTTTTGTGCATGCTCAGAATGGGATACTGAGTCCACAAACACATTCACAAATGTAACTCAAATTTCGACCCATTGGTGGCACTAGAGTGCATAAAGTACAGACATGAAACTGAGTGAAAACCATCAGGGGACTCTCCGCAATTGATGTGCCAAATTTCCCAGGGGCTGATATAGAAACACAGGAAAGAAGAGGAAAAGGTGAACATGCAAGAGAAAGAGCAAGAAAAAGAAGAAGATTCATAGGAAGAAACACATTAGAGTGCCTACACATCTGCTTGGCCCCAGTAATAAGAAGAGACGTAATGGATGCCCAGTATTGTTTTCTTCTTCTTTTAAAGTAAGCAAATCAAGAGAAGATTTTATTTGGTGGAGATGGAATTTAGCAGCATGTCTGCTTGCTGAACTTACTCTAAACAACTGTATCTGTGATTGGCCCTGTAATGCCATGAAATAGACAATGCGCTATCAATCAGTCTATGCTTCTAATGCAAATCATCATCTTGGTGTTACGGCTAATGGCCCCCTTTGTCTGCCATGTTAGTTGGCCGACTGTTCATGTGGTATTGGTATACGTTCTCTTTTAATTATGGTTCTAGAGCCATCAGGTCAATATTCTTAATTCTGAACTATGTCTAGTCAGATACTTTCTAAATGATATCTGGTCAGGTGCTACACTGATTTCTTACAGTAGCACCAATGCTTGGTAGCAAAGAAGAAAGGCAGAAGTTGTTTGGTCGCCAATAAGAAAAGGTAGAAGCACAATAAATATCTTCGCAGCTTCAGTGCTTGGCTATATAGCTACCCACTCATTTCTACAGATCATTGTGCATGTATTTTAAGCTAGCCAATTTAATGTTAATACAAGTTGGAAAGAAATCTATACTTATAGACCTAATCTATAATCAATAAACCTAACAAAAACACAGTTAACTGCCACAGTGTTTTCCATAGGTTAAGGTATGGCATAGGGGTGATGGGACCAAGTGGGGCACAATTCAACCAAGGGCTGGGGGTCCTGACAAAATGCATACATCAGATCACTGTGGTACATATGTTTTTGGGTTTTTTTAAGTTTGTTTTTTTATTTAGTGATTGCAAAGCTGGCAGAATAGGTTGCATTTAAATCATTGTGGCTTCCAGTATAATACTCCCAAGACTTTTTATTATAGGAAGTCACTGAAAGGAGCCTCATTAATAAGCACATTAATAGACACATGCAGAGGTGCTAGATGTTCTCCTTGCAGTCAGTTTCTTAGGTCTGATATCATCTGCAAGCAGAGGAAGAATAATTATATGTTCATGATAAGAGCATAATCACCTCCACCTAACTAAAATGCCTACTCTGTTTCCCTGCCTTATCTATTTTTCTTAGAAAAAACTAAATAAGCTCATTTTATTAGAGCTTTATAAAAGCACCAGCTTAATACCAATATAATATTGCCTATTAGTATAGTTGTTAACTAACTAAGTAGAGGGTCACTGGAACTGGGAGTAAAACAAATAATTATCTGCTTAAACAAAAGGCAGTTGGAGTTTACAGTGATCCTTACAACTTACCAAGGAACCAGTGTCCCATTGACATTGACATGTGGACAGGAGTTGAATGAATGGTTTGTAGTATAGCTACATTTTTATAAAACCGATTGTGGTTATCAAAATATATATGCAGATTCAGTTTATAGTGATAATTCAATTCACTGAATTTCAATGTGGAACATATTGAAATTATGCATTTAAAATAATAAAAGGGATATGCCACAGGTATAAACTGATAAGAAAAATATACATAAGTAATTTAACAATGTTAAAAAATTAATTATCTTGTAATCAACTAATATATTTACTTATTAGTTAAACATTATAATGTTCTAAATTAAGCTAATGGGGTCTCATGTAAGAACTGGAAAAAGGACAATATAACTTAGTACTCTGCAGTATTTGTGGCAGATAGAACCTGGAGGATTCTGTAATGGCTAGCCTGGCCCTGTGATACTGTGAACGTTGTGGAAGCTGGTGGCCTATCATAGGATCTGTTCTCAGAAGACACCTGACTAGCTTGTTTCATTCATTCACACCTCTACCCAGGTAGAAATAGCCAGTAGAAATACATTCAATACACATTCATACCAGAAACTGAAAAAGGACATGAAGTCTTGGGTTGCAGCTCGAAATAGACTTTCTTCCTGTTTTATTTGTTTTAAAGAGCTCTGTTTAATTTTTTACACTAAAGATACTGTATATGTTGTTTTGTTGTACATGTTGTTTTGTTGTAAAGTAATGAAGTTGTCATCTGATCCCATCAAAATCAAGGCCTAGTCCTCCCTAAACTAGATGTTAGTGCTTGTTAGTAAACTGATTTTAGTGTAGTGTCTCAACGGGTAGTAACGACACTACTAATGTGACTTGGGGATGTGTTTACAGCGTTGTCACAACATACCCGTGTAATGTAATAAGGGGTTATGAAGGACAAGAAATGGGGCAGAAATGTGAAAACATAACATAGAACACATGAAGTTTGATTATTGACTAAATTTATTTCTGATTTAATCATTCTTTTTCTATCCCTGCTTCTATTCCTTTTCTATCATCTAACACTACTTAAAAATGCCACATTAAGGTCTCCTACAAATTCTTTTACATCATTTCCAGGAGCACACAGCATTGGTGACTTGTGACATCAGCAAATACATTGATGATATTACTGCCTCCAAGACCATCACCACATACCTCAACCAGAAGCTATGTGTGATCTGGGATAGACCATCTGAACTTTGCTGCTCTGATGACCCAGGACAGGTTGGTTCCTGGCTCAAAAAATCCACGGCCACTTCCAGGACACGGGTGACACACAGCACATGTGGCAGGGCATCACCAACTCCTCATGCCTGTGCTGGTGCGGCCTCTCTAAATAACTTTTATGCATGGTTTGAGGGACAGAATGACATGGCAGTTAAAAAGGCCAACTCGCCCCCCAAAGACCAGGTGTTCTGTCTGACCACGGCTGATGTGAGAACTTCGAGTCAACTCACGGAAAGCTGCTAGACCAGCCAACATTGCTGGATGTTGTCATCTTCAGTATCTTTCTGATCACTGCTGTCATTCCAACATGCTTTTTGTCAGAGTTGCCTCAAAGACTACTGTCCAGTTGCACTCACACCAAACATCATGAAGTGCTTCGAGAGGCTCGTCATGAGGCACACTGATGGCCCTCACACTGGACCCCCTGCAGTTTGCATGTCACCCCAACCGTTCAACCCCACCTTCTCCTCCCCACCACTTCAACAAACAGGGCACTCATGCTGTTCATAGACTTTAGTTCAGCATTCAATACCATCACTCTTCAGCTTCTGATAGGAAAGGTGAGACTGCTGGGCCTGGCGGCGTAGTACGTTACTGATGGTAGCCTTTCTTACTTTGGTCCCAGACTTCTGCAGGTCATTCACTAGGTCACCCCGTGGGGTTCTGGGATTTTTGCTCACTGTTCTTGTGATCATTTTAACCCAATGGGGTGAGATCTTGCATGGAGCCCCAGATCGAGGGAGAGTATCAGTGGTTTTGTATGTCTTCCATTTTCTAATAATTGCTCCCACAGTTGATTTCTGCACACCAAGCTGCTTACCTATTGCAGATTCAGTCTTCCCAGCCTGGTGCAGGTCTACAAATTTGTTTCTGGTGTCCTTTGACAGCTCTTTGGTCTTGGCCATAGTGGAGTTTGGAGTCTGACTGTTTGAGGTTGTGGACAGGTGTTTTTTATACTGATAATGAGTTCAAACAGGTGCCATTAATACAGGTAACGAGTGGAGGACAGAGGAGCCTGTTACTGGTCTGTAAGAGCCAGAAATCTTGCTTGTTTGTAGGTGACCAAATATTTATTTTCCACCATAATTTCCAATAAATTCTTTAAAAACCAGACAACGTCATTTTGTCTGTCATAGTTGAGGTATACCTATGATGAAAATTACAGACTTCTCTCATCTTTTTAAGTGGGAGAACTTGCACAATGGGTGGCTGACTAAATACTTTTTTGCCCCACTGTACCTTCCACACCCTCTTTTCCCTCCTTCCATCTGGTAGAAAGTTTTGCAGCATCCAAGCCGTCACTACCAGGATGTGGAACAGTTTCTTCCCCCAGGCCTTCAGGCACACACACACACACACACACACGCACATACACACACTTAACGGAACTGCTTCCTTTCTCACAGTCACACTGCATAAACATGCTAAACTTACTGCCTGATACTGTAAATACTAGGGCTGTAACGGTACATGTATTCGTACCGAACCGTCACGGTACACGGGTCACGGTTCGGTACATAATGTCGTATGGAGAATACACGGTATGACGGAGAAGACATGATTGAAGTAATACGGAATAACAGCGGGACCAAAAAGCGCAAGTAAATCATAAACCAGGGTCATAGTGTGGTGCAATAGTGCCACCTACTGGCGTAACACTTCTGCTACCTAACACATACATGAAAATATAATCAAGAGTGTGTGTTTACTGGTTAATTCACTGCTGTTTATTTAAAATAAATGAAAACAAACCAAGCCTCATTCTTTAGAACTTTTTGTTGCTTAACTTTGCTGTATTGTGAACCGTACTGAACCGTGATGTCAGAACTATAGTGTGAACCGAACCGTGACCTTTCTGTACTGTTACACCCCTAGTAAATACCATTTATATACTGTACATTTTTTTCTAGTCTTGTTGCTGCCACTTGCTAATTTGCAATTATTTATTGTTGTCTATCTTAGTATTTGCACTCCCTTGCATTTTTTTGGTCACTTAACAACTCTGCTGCTAAAATACAGTATGTCAATTCTGTAATACAGTATTACTGGCTGTCAGTTATCTGCATTACAGAATTATAAAGCAATCTTTCACACACCTCCCTGCACCCATACAATAATTTACAGTGCCCTCCAAACTTATTGGCAACCCTTCTAAAGGTTAGTAAAAGGGTTAATTCCCATATTGGTTAAATATCTTACACTGACAAAATAAGAAATACAGCCTTTAATTGAAAGAAATGTATTCATAGAAAAACAAATTCCTCAAGAAATCATTTTATAAGGTTGGAGAATACAGAGCAGGGATTCTGAGACCATGCCTCCTTACAGAATCTCTCCAGATCATCCAGGTTCCTTGAGCCTCTCGTGTGCATTCTCCTCTTCAACCCATCCCACAGGTTTCCAATGGGGTTCAGGTCATTGGACTGAGAATGCCATGGCAGAAGCTTGATTTGGTAGTCAGCCATTTTTCCTTTCATGCCCAACCCATTTTGAGTGTTTATTGCCAAAAAGCTCAATTTTTGCTTCATCAGACCATAAAACACGGCTCCAGTCAAAGTTGTAGTAGCACTCCACAAAATCTTGGCACTTACGTCTGTGAGCAACTAAGAGAAAAGCATATTTTCTGTCATACCTTACAAATAATTTGTTGGCATGGAGGTGTTCTCTCATTTTTGCCATTTTGATGGATTTGGCCTCACCTTACTGTCACGTCCCTCCTTCTCCCAGCACACGAAGCAGGTGCATTTGCAGACTTCCATTGCAGAGATACTTATTTCATAACTCAAGACTGTAGTATTCTTAAACAAAAGGAGACAGGAGTAACAAAGGAAGAATGACGGTTGACCCACACCCGAACAAACCCCCTTAAATACACACATTCACAAACCCAACCACCAATAACCAAACACAAGCACAGGGGGACCTGATAATCACCGCACTAACTGTCACCATACCCAGCCCTGACAATTACATTTTTAGTAAGTCATGGATTACGGCCAAAATGGGAACCATGCTCCAGTTACATTGTGTTCACTATAATTTCCAGGGGTGCCATTTCCAGGGGTTGCAAGAATGCCAATGATCATTTCTTGAGCGTTCTCTGAAAATTTTTATTTAAATGATTTTATTTTTTATTTTTTTTTAACCCACCAAAAGGTGGATTCCAGAGGGCACTGTATAACATCTTAAGACAGGCCACCATTTATAATTATGCCCTGGCCTAAGAGATTATCAGCACATTTATTATCAGTTTGTGGTTGTGGTTTTGGTCAATGCATGAGCTTTACAGTTCTGATAACAGGCTTCACCAACAAGTGGTACCCACAGTTTCTGTCACACCCCCAATACCTTTTTTTGGTTGAGCAAAAGAGGTAATGACTGATGGTGGGTAATGAAAGTGAAATGAAAGTGATAATTCTGTCATACGTGAACACACCACAGCACACAGAGCCCGAAATTCTTTCACTGCATTTAACCCATTCACCAAGTGAAGCAGGGGGCAGCCAGGAACACGGCACCCGGGGAGCAGTGTGGGGACGGTACGTTGCTCAGGGTACCTCAGAGGTGCCACTAGCAGTCTTGGGAATCAAACCCACGACTTTCTGATCGCAGGGCGAATGCCTTAACCACTAGGCTACCATCTGCCCGATGGAGACTGCATCATGCTGGAGTCACAGCAAAGATTGGAAAGATATGTGTGTGAAAGAGAAATAGAAAGATATATATATATATATATATATATAATCTCTTTGACAAAGGATTACTTGCTGCTGTTCAACAAAAAAGAAAACAGTTTGCAACAACTGGTTATTTATTACTTATATGCTAGTAGGCTAAAATACAGTAGAGTATGCTTTGCAATCATTATATTATATTATTTGTATTAATATTAATGTATTGATTGTATTATATTAAGTCCACAAATGAAAGATTGGACTGCACAAGTGACTTCAGGGTATGACACATGCACATTTGGACACAAAATGTGTCTAAACTTCATTACTGTAACCTTGTGTATAGCATACCTCACAGAAACCACATTACACTGCAACATAATGCATTTTGCAGTTAGTTACACAATAACTGCAGTTGTTGTTTTTAGGTGATAAGATAGGATCCCGAAGTTTATATGTGGTTCTGTAAACCAAAAAATACGCACAAAGACTGAAAACAGATACTTAGGCTTCATCATTTTGTAGGCAAACAGTACGCAGCACTGAAACGAACTAACACCTAACTAACTCCTGGATCTCATGAATTCAAGGTTGAAATGGCTACAGAAGATCTTTTCATGACCATTAAGTATGCATAAAGCATATAACCAGGACAGTTAACAAAAATATGTTCACTTTGTGACCACAATCACCAAACGTTGACAGTAGCAAACTTGGAAATGCTCTCTAAACATTAAAAAACTAAGATTCATAAATGGACCATGTGTAATTAATAGGGCCTTCTTTGCACCGACACTGCTCATTTTACTGTAGCCTACCGTGCCTGCCCTTTTTGAAACATGCAGAAAAATAAAGAAAATGTTCTGTCTTACTCTACAAATATGGATGCCATTGTCATGTGTGCTACAGGCAAGAAGGACGCAGAAGCAGGAGCACCAAAATCACAGGTGTTTTAATGATAAATCAGGGAAACAAAATTTATGAGCAACCTAAAGTAGAAATGGTCTTTAACTAATATGCTCTGAGCCACTCTCCTTCGTCCAGCTTAAAACGAGGGCCAATCTCATCCAAGGGAGTGAAGACTTTACTCCTCTGCTGAATAGGGCCCAATGAAACTTGACTCCTCACCGGGGAGTCACCAGGAACACGGGGAAACAGAAGCTCCGCTGCGTGCAGTAGCCACAGGGGCGGGGAATCTAGCCACAGGACGTTCAGCCTTGCAGGTCACTTCTATATCACAAGGGAGAGAGAGAGGGAGAGCAAGATCTCAGCTCACCGTGGAATTACTCAGTGCTGGAGCCTCTTACTACGCTTGCAGTGACAAACTGGAGCTTACCAGTCAGTCGTGACATTGAGAAGCTGACTGGAGCAGGAGAGGTGCTGGCCAGCATGAGTGCAGATGATGCTGCTGAACTTTCCTCCAGAGGACACGGGAGTAGCATGGAGGAACAGAACATGAGTATGTTGGAGACAGCATGCTAGACTCCTGGGCTGGCCATCCTTTTATACAGGGGAGACACACAGGGGAAGAGACACGAGAACCAGTAGGAAGACAAACTATCAAACTGAAACAAGGCTTAACTCAAAGAAGACAAGAGACAGCTGGTATAACTAGGGGGCTCCTAGCAATGCAATTCAGAAGCAAGCACGGAGGCTCACATAAACACATGGGTGATGTGCATATGAGGGGGCAAGATGAGTTTAAATGAGGATTTACTAGTTTTTCAATGACAACGGGACCAATGAATTTAGGGGAAGGTTTTCTGCTAGGGAGCCCTAACCGCAGGTCCCGTGTAGAGAGCCAGATCCAATCACCAGCCTGGTACTCTCTCCGCCGCCAGTCATCTTGACTCTTGAACCTGCGAACTGCTCAGGTGATGGCAGTGTGTGCTCCTTCCCAGACCCACTAAGCCCTCCTGAACCACTTGTCAACCTGGGGTAGGTCTGAGGGCTCAGCATCCCAAAGGCAGAGCAGGGGTTAATGCCCGAGCACACACTCAAAGGGCATTAGGCCAATGGCGGAGTGACGCAAGGAGTTCTGGGTGTACTCCGCCCAGTCTAGTAACTCTGCCCAGTCATGTTGGTGACTATGGCAATAGGCCCGCAGGAACCTGCCGAGTTATTGAATGGAATGTTCAGACTGACTGTTGGATTCCGGGTGGTACCCCGATGTCAGGCTGACGGTGGACCCCAACTTCTTAAAGAACGTGTTCCACACTCGGGACACGAAGTGGGGTCCCCAATTGGACAGGATGTCTTCCAGGATGCCATAGTGCAGAAACACTGACTGGAGGCCGGTGGGTAGAGAACAAAATGGGAGGAAACAAACCCCCTTTGAAAACCAGCCCACTACCACCAAGATTCCAGGAGATCCGTGACAAAATCCACAGGGGGACCACAGCCTCTGCAGGACCGAAAGGGCAACAATTTTCCTGCAGGGGGACCTTGGTGGCAGCACACACTGCGTGTGCAACGTCCACCTTGACATTAGGCCACCAGTACGTATGGCTAATCACCTCCACTGTCTTCTGGGGTTTCCCATTGTGGGTGTCATGTGGGCCCACTCAATTACTCAAGCCTGGAAAGGCCCAAGCACAAACACC
Organism: Bryconaethiops microstoma; assembly: GCA_037577275.1. NCBI lineage: Eukaryota > Metazoa > Chordata > Actinopteri > Characiformes > Alestidae > Bryconaethiops > Bryconaethiops microstoma. Next base: position 23,786,591 of record JBBJLS010000041.1, on the reverse strand, counting down.
TTACCGGTTTAGCACGTCCGGGGAGTAGGATTCTGAGCGTCACTATGCGCAATTTCAGAGTCGAGGTCCCACTGAATAGGTGCAGCTATTAGGGCTGCTGGGACAAGTAGCTCTGGCTCAGTGTCGGTGACAGGAGTGGGAAAGTGGCATGACAACTCATCAGCTTTCCCATTCTTGGACCCTGGCCTGTAGGTGATTTTGAAATTGAACCAGTATAAAACAAAGCCCAGCGCACCTGTCGAGGGTTTAGACGCTTTGTCTGCTGGATATATTCTAGGTTGCAGTGGTCTGTGAAGATGGTGAAGGGGTATGTAGCTTCCTCCAATCAATGGCACCACTCCTCTAATGCGGCTTTGACCGCAAGCTGTTCCTGATATCATAGCTGCATTCAGAGGCATCCACCTTGACCACAAAGGGTTTGCTGGGTCAGGTAGTTTTAACATGGGGGCTGTTGTGAACAGCTTCTTTTTTTTTACACGATCCATAGGTCGAGTTTGGTGCAAATACTCAACCCACAGAGTTGTTCGATGGATGAGAAGAAGAGGGTGTGGATACTTCACAGTGACTGCATTGACCCTCAGATAATGGATGCATGGACTGAGCCCACCATCCTTTTTCTCGATGAAAAAGAAGCTGGCCAATGCAGGGGACGTGGACTGGCTGATAAACCCCTGCCTGAGTTCCTCGCCCATGTAGTTCTCCATCACCCGGGTCTCCACCTCGAACAACAGATTGACCCGGGACCGGGGCGGTGTAGTGCCAGCCAAGGGGTCGATCACACAGTCCCATGGCCGGTGCAGAGGGAGATGGGTTGCCTTAGTGGCACGAAACACTTTGGCTAGGTCTTTGTATTGTTCAGGGATAAGCACTGGGAGACTTGCGAGTGGACTTTCGACTGACGTAGCATGCGACTGGAAACCAGGCTTTTTGCACGCTGAGGACCAGGCTTCAATTTCGGATGTTTGCCAATTAATTTGTAGGTTATGCAGCCTTAGCCATAGGTGTCCTACTACAACCGATGGCTCCGCGTGTTCTAACATGAAGAATTGTAATTGTTCTTGGTGGATTTCCTGGACTGTGAGCCCTATTGGCTGAGTGATGAAAGTCACAGCCTTGCCACTGACCGTCTAAGGCTCTCACTGGGATTGAGACTGGCAACTCGACCATGGGAACTGACAGGGAAGACACGAGAACCTTGGAGATTAAGTTTCATTGGCTCTGCACCTGCTGGACCAGGGGCAGAAGAAGTGGCCGTCGCCTCTGGGCGGAGGGGTTCTCGGTTTCCCTGGAGGTGCTGGTCCAATTTGATCGGCAGGAAAATTAGTTAATCCAGCGTAAGGCCAGCATCCCAGTCTGCATTTCCACATTGAGACGCCGAGAGTTGGAGAAGTTGGAGAAGCCAAGAGCTGCTGGACTGTCCCTGGTCCGGGTGGTTGAACACAGTCTGGAAGAGGTGGACGAACTCCTGAAGGGCAGGGTCACCACTTCTCCAGGTGACTGGGTCCATCCCGTGAGAGACTGAATCACTCTGTGAAGTACAACTCACACGCCAGTAGGAACGTACAACACCCAGAAGGATCCTGCTGCATCCATGGTGTTGGTGCACACTGCTGTGATCTGAGTTGGGGCTGGATTTATATTTAGCAGACACTTTTATCCAAAGCGACTTCCAATCCCTATCTACAGGGGACAGTCTCCCTGGAGCAACTTGGGGTTAAGGGTCTTGCTCAGGAACCCAGTGGTGGTATGCTGGAGGTAGGATTCAAACCCATGACCTTTTGGTCCAGAGGCAAGTATCCTACTACTAGGCCACCACCAGACACAAACCTCTTAGCAGAGATCTTTGCCTCCTTTTTTTCTGCAAAGGTGATGGCTATCTGTAGCCAAACAAAACTTTGAGCATATATTCTCTTAACTCGATGTTTTCCTTACTTATGTTTTAACCTCTGACTTTTCTTTGACAGGATTTGTTAAATTGTGTAACTTCGCTGGCAGTAATTTGGTTGAATAACATATGTTGATTTAAATGTAGCTTTTCAGGTATGAAGAACAGATGTGGACTACTTGAGCACTAGTGTACATCGCTGGATGTACATGCTCGTGTTGTTAAATTGAAAATTTATGACTAGTATCCTGTAGTATTATGTAGTAACATCCTGGATCAGGTGTACTCCAACATCACAAATGCATATAGAGCCATACCCCTCCCACACCTTGGCTTGTCCGACCACATCAGTCTACTCCTTATCCCAACATATACCCCCATCAGGAGAAAAAACAACACAATCTCCAGAACTAGTGCTGTTTCCCAACTCCAGAACTGTTTTGCATGAACCAATTGGGATGTGTTCGTGCACCAGGGCCTAGAAGCCTACACTGAAAGTGTATTCATCCACATCAACGGGTCCATAGAACAGGCCACCATTAAAAAGCACACCCAAGCTTTCCCCAACAGGATACCTTGGATGACGAGTAAGGTCCAGGCACTCATCAGAGCTCGTGGTCACAGCTTACAGATCTGGAAACAGATCCCTCTACAGTGCTGCTAGGGCAAATCTTAAAAGAGGCATCAAAGCAGTTAAACAGGACTACAGGGTGAATCCAGGACAACAGTACGAGGCAAATGTGGCAAGGACTCCAGCATCTAACCAACTACAGAGGCAGCACCACCTCTGTATCCGGCCGCTCCGCTTCACTGGCAGAGGAACATAATTGCTCCATTGCACATTTTGAGGTACCACCACCCACACACCCCCCTGTAACAACTCTCCAAAGCGCTAGTTGTACAGGAACGCAATGAGGAAGCTCTTCAGAGCAGTAAACCCAGGCAAAGCTGCTGGTCCAGATGGAGTACATGGAAAAGTACTCAGGGCCTGTGCTTATGAACTGGTGAGTCTTCACCCACATCTTCAACCTGTCCCTCACACAAGCCATCGTCCCACCATGCCTCAAATCAGCCACCATCCTAAAGAACTCAACTGCAGACAGCCTGAATGACTACATACATAGCTCTCACCCCTGTTGTCACCAAATGCTTTGAGAAAATAATACTAAGAAACAAAAAAAATATCCTCCCCCAACCATTGACCCCCACCAGTTTGCATACAGAGAGAACAGGTTCACAGAGGACGCTATCATCACTGTTCGCCCTGCAGCATCTGGAACACAGAGGATCCTATGTTAGGATGCTCTTCATTGACTTTAGCTCCACCTTCAACTCAATCATTCCAGTCACTCTCATCTGGAAACTTCCCCAACTTGGCCTCTCCCCTCACTTCTGCAGCTGGATCAGGGACTCTCTCACACACTGACTACAGTAATACAGTACTGTGCAAAAGTCTTATGAAAAGCACCTATGAAAATTGTTTGAATCTAGTATTTTTGTGCGCAGGCGCGAACCTGCTTCAGCGTGTCGTGACTGCTCCATGTCTCGTCTTCGAATTTTAGTGTTTTTATTTTTCCCCAACTTTCAACAGTTAACTCAGTTTATTTAGTATTAGTAAGCTGTGCCCTCTCTAATCATGCGGGTAGAGAGAATTATTTCAACATTTCTTTTGTCTTTGTTTCGGCTGGCAGGCTGCTAATGCTAATGCTAGCGGCAACCACCCGGTCCTTATTTACACACGCAACCAGCTGATCTCGCTGAGGCTGGCTGCTCTGGAGCACAGCGCGGTCCTCTCGGACATCCCCGCGGAGTTACAGAGGGGAAACACCAAGAGAGGATGCCGTGGTGGAGCGAAGTTGTGTGGGAAAAGAGCAGGGAGGAATGGGAAACAGCCTGATGAGTAGAGAAGGAGATACAAACCATACCTTCCATCTGTTCTTATGGGAAATGTGAGATCACTGGACAACAAAATGGGCGAGATTATGGTAAGGGTCAGACACAACAGAGAATTTCGTGAGTGCAGTTTGATGTGCTTTACTGAAATATGGCTGCACGAGCATATTCCTGCCATGGACGTTGCTGGCTTTTCGTGTGCTCGGGCAGACAGAACTCGGCGTGAGAGTGGAAAGAGTAAGGGGAGCAGAGTCACTCTCTTTGTGAATGAGAGATGGTGCCAGCCGAGTCACATTGTGATCAAGGAATGCGTCTGCAGTCCGGACATTAAACAAGCAGTGGGGCTAAGTCCATATTATCTGCCCAGAGAGTTCTCACATGTGATCGCCATCTCACATGCGATCACCACTGGTGATTTCAACAATGTCTCCCTTAACAAGACGCTGTGCACCTTCACACAGTTTGTAGACTGCCCTACCAGCGAAAACAAGACACTGGATTTGCTGTATGCTAACGTCAAAGATGCATACAGCTGCACAGCCATCTCACCTCTGGGCAGATCAGACCACAACCTGGTGGGCACAGCTAGGTGGGCACCTTCAGCCACTGGTCAAGACGCAGCCAGCCACAGTCAGGATAGTGAGGGAGTGGTCAAAGGAGGCCAGTGCAGCCCTGCAAGACTGCATGGAGACTACAAACTGGGAGGCCCTGTACGAGCCACATGGAAAGGACATTGATAATCTCACAGACTGTGTCATGGACTACATCAACTTCTGTGTGGATAACACTGTACCAGTGAAATCCATACGATGCTTGCCCAACAACAAGCCAAGGGTCACCAAGGACATTAAAGCCCTCCTGAATGAGAAGAAGAAAGCATTCAGGTCAGGTGACAAAGAGGCAGCCAAGGAAGTACAGAGGCGCTTGTCTGTGAGGTTAAAGGAGGGAAAAGGCAGATACAGGAGAAAACTGGA
>JBBJLS010000041.1:23769850-23781739 GCA_037577275.1 Bryconaethiops microstoma | reverse complement strand
GACTGTCCCCTGTAGTTAGGGAATGGAAGTCGCTTTGGATAAAAGCGTCTGCTAAATGCCGTAAATGTAAATGTAAGGAAAATGTGTAGCCTGCTAAATGTGAGTGAGTGAGAGTAAAGCAAGGTCAACCAGGTGTGGTTTGCATCTAAAAACCTTAGATGACAAGATTTGTCCGCCAGCTGTAGGAATCATTCATTAGTCTCGTCTCACACAAAACTGAACACACATTGGTTAAAAGATCTCAGCTCTTAAAACATTTTTAAATGTGCTGTGAGCTAGTGAAACTATTTTAGCCCGTTTACACCAGTACTCTCGTTTAAAAACACTAAGACTACAAAATCCAGACATTCTGTACAAACTCTCTCATCTTCTGAGCGCTCGAACAAAGCACTGGCCATCCATCAGCGAGGCCACCATGGTCTTCAAGAGGTTATGTCTGAGTGCCTCTCCCTCCCTTCCCGTGTGTAGGAGGAGAGCAGAGTAAGGACAAACGCTGGCTTGTCAGCGGCACGCGGCCAAAATCTCGCACAGAGCATGAGAATCCGCTTCATCTTACTGACAGCACATTCCTTTTGAAACAAGTTGAATTTCTATTCTCTAACTAATAGATACCTTCTGTTCTCTATCAAGGAACAAAGAAGCATGTGGAGATTTCGTAAAGCACATTTTTTGGACAAAAATAATGGAGGCTTATCTTTTACCACATCAGATTACCGATTCTCCAAAGTGTTCTAAAGTGTAATGAGTCCAATTCAGTATTGAAATGTATCGAAACCATCATCGATACTCTCCTTGGTCTCTTCTAAGCGTCTCTCATTTTCACAGAAACCACCGTCTATGATAAAAACTATGCACCTGGGTGCAACCAATTAAAGTAAAAGTACACCAGGCATCCCAGCATAAATGATTGGGCCTCTTTCTGAAGTGATTCAAAGAGGTGATTTTTGGGGCTTATTTTATAGGAAGCACCACAACGCACCAACTGGTACTACATGGATCAGAATTAGGGAGAAGTAGCAAATTTTTTTTTATATACAGTAAAACTGCATCCATCTGATGCCAATAATTCTTTAAGTAATTATCTACCAATACAGATGACCAATATTATCCCAAATTATTTTGTTAAATGTCATGAGAATCTTGACCACATCATGCCTGAATGTATTGATACATCGCTAAGAAATGTGGATAGTAGATGGCAGAGCAAAGAGACAAAACACAGTAGTTTTTAATTTCTTCGTTCGCTCTTTAGCCCTCGTACCTCTTGAGACCTGAAACACAGTCTGTGTCGAATGCTGTTCCTCGCTGGTTAAAGGTGATTTCGGAAAGCTGTTGGGGAAATAAGTTGTATCTTAGCCAATCAGCTGCCATGGTGATGAATGGAACAGTGACATCATTCTTTCGGATTACGATCTTAAGAGCTTCCAGTGCCAGGCTTTTAACAACAGGCAACACGGCCAGCTTCAAAATGGTCTTCTGCTCAGCCACCGTCTTAGTGCCTCGCAGAGAATCAACTGAATTATGTAGGGAGAGTCCTCTTCTGCTGTCCATTTCTGCTTATGTAAGCACCACAACGGCCATATATGAAACGGTCCGCACAGCGGCGTGTGGATATGAAAATTCTGGCTTCAGATTTTAGACTACAGTCAATGCTGGGAAACAATGTAAACATCTTTAGTGGTGCTATAACTATTCTTTGTGTGACTTGGTTTAACTGGAGGAAAATATTGTGCGCTATTCTGTTCTACATCCTCCAAAAACAGCAGTTACTTGACATTCCCAATGATCCACCCACAAACACGTCCTGTCATAGCTTGGGTTGTGTTCTGTTGTGCCCTGATCTACAACACTATAGTGCATAATGAGAAACTGTAGCACAGTGGTGGGCAGTACTTCACTGTAATGATAATGATGTAATGACAGAGATGAAGAATATGACAAAATTGTATTGCTATTTTGATACATTTGGTCACTGTGACACACAATATCAAAAATACTTTATTAATGCCTAACTGCATGTTTCATTACAAAAAGAGCATAAATATTCCCAGTATTCCTAAATAAGTAATCCTTAAAGTCTTTAAGTGATATTTTTCCATATTGGCTACAGTCTCACAATACTGATTGATATTGTCAGAACTTAGAGATTGCTTCATTAAAAAGATCTATTTAAATGGATTTAGTGTGACACAACATATGAATCCAGCGATTTTAAATTGATCTAAATTGTTGTTTTTTTTGTCTCTCAACTGGTTTGAGGTTTTTTGTTTTTTTTAATACTGCACTGCTGGAGCAGTCGCTTAACAAAGCTCAGAAAAGTCATATGTATTAAGTATCAGGATTCTGTATTTCGGTCATATCACCCACTGCCACAGTAGTGAACAAATACATGAATAATCATCCACTTTGGGCTGCAACGTCTGCCATTACATAACACTGTGCTGAACTGTGAGGTCATAGCTCATGAAAACTAGTCAAATGTTGGAAACGACAGTGACGAACCTAACTCTGAAAATAGTAATCTTTGGAAATGTAGGTAAAAGCTTGAGTGCGTGCTTTTCTACAGCTCATCCAACCCAGCAACAGTTGCTACAAAACAACATTTGAAGGTGGAACGTGGGTAAGTCAACCTCCAAAAACTACCTTCACCCTGTAATCCTCCTTGGTGCCAATAAAATAAAATCTGGCGAAATAAATGTTCCTTCCCCCTCTCTCTCTTTCATTCCTGCGCTAAACACAGGAGCGAGATGCTGTTTTGCAAGGTAATGATGCAAGTTTTTCTGCTGCCTCACCACAGAGCTGGGTCTGTTTGGAGCACACAAACTCTTTCAACAGAGCTTTACCATGTGGCCCACCAGAAGAGGAGGCAGAGTGGTGGGGGGTGTGGGGGCGGGGTGAGGAACAAAGCCCCTATAGTTGTCTCAAGCCGTGCTATGAGACTTATGTAACATGACTGGCAGGGCCCACTTCCTCAATTGAAGCACAGCAAACTAATCCTGTTGTGGGACAGGCCAGGTTCGGGGGGATGTGGGGGGGGAGAGAGAGAGAGAGAGAGAGAGAGAGAGAGAGAGAGAGAGAGAGAGAGAGAGAAAGAAAGAAACATGTTGGTAATGAGCAGAGGCAAAGTGGTGCAGAGAGAGTGATCAGAGGAGAGGTTTTCCTTTCATCTGCAACCACTGACAGCTCAGCCTCTCCACCAGCTAACAGATAATACTGGCATAATATCTGCCCGGCTGTAGAACGAGAGAGAGATGAGGAGGAGAGACAGCAAGTGAGGTGTGTAGGCCTCTGTTACCCATCAGCACTGTGGAGGATTTAGAGCGGTTAAAAATAAAATCTGACTCTGATTTACAGTACTGCTGCCTGGAAACCATGTGACTGGCATCACATGAAGAAGAGGAGATTGAGGGGGGTGGCAAGGAACACACACACAAACACACACACACAAGCATAATGAGCTTTGTGATCAGTCTCCTTGGTTTCCACTGACGGTAAGCAGATATGGTCTGATTTCAGAGGTAAACAGCAGCAGCTCCTGTAGCGACAGAGCCCAAGGCAGCAAAACAAACAGAGATGATGGACGGAAATACTGAAGTGTGTGAAGGGGGGAACCAAATTGTACAAAATATTCTCCCTATATATTTCTGCACTTAGCGAATTGTGAATCAAGCACAACTTTATCTTAAGTATTAGAGTACAATTCTTAAGAAATTATTCATGAAATCATTCATTGATTGAATTATTTTGGTACAATTCAGAGTTTAGAAATACACCAACTGGAGGTACTGCACTGTATCACATAACTACAGAAAACTGGGAGCAATTTGGACGGCACAATTCAAGATGAAATGTGATCTAAACCTCAACTGCTGTCTAAAGAGCGGCCTTACTGCTTGAACACTTGTGTTTGGCATTATCTACCCAGTACTGTTGTACGAAAGCACAATCAGGCTTATTATTGAGTATTCCAGACGGTGTCAAGTTTAGCAAGTACAGTCCTGTGCAAAAGTCTTCACTGAAACTGGACTACACTGGCAATGAGAGTCTTCAGGAAGCCTGGAAAACTGTTCCTAAGAAGAAGTCTGTCTCTTACAAGAAGTCTGGATAGCTTAAGACTTCTACACAGCCCTGTATGCAAAATTTTGAATGAAGTCGATGTCTTGGTGGTGGGCATGAAGCCATTGCGGTGCTGCGGTTAACGTTGCAGCCTTACTGCTGTTGGCTGAATTGACACCATTCTTGCGTCAGAAGGTTCGGTGCAGTCCCAAGGTGTCGCCTTATTTGAATTCAAGTCCTCGTATTTGGCATACTAAACAATTTAAAAAAGTTATATATTACCGACATCCCTCAAGGAGGAGTGTTCGAGACATTACTAGTAGCTATTTGAGTCACTAGAAACGATGCACACTGGATTTCAGGGATACGCCCGCCTCTACTGCAGACAGTAAAGTAAAGATGCTCCTGCTGGCTGGTGTTAAAGGCCATGCAGAGAGAAACAGGCGTGCATGGAGGCCTGGGCCGCACTGCTAACCGATTCAGGAATGGTGGTCACACACGCTGGAAGGGGAGTGTTCATTAGAGACAGCGTAAGGGCAGACCCACTTTCATCTCTCCCCCTAACCCAGACAGGCAGGGCCTGGACATGTATAAGCCCTGCTCTTAACACACATTCCACCACTTCAGACCTGTCTGTTTGCACAAGCGCACACACAAACACACACGCGCGCACACACACTTTCTGACCACAAAGACCAAGCTAGAGAAAAGTCCCTCAAAGCTCCAAAAAATAATTCCAAGTTAACACCTAGGTTTACTTTCTGATGATTAGGGTAAATAAATAAGATCATTAATTCATACAGAGAGGGAGTGCTCAGCAATAACATCTCTTAACGCAGACCAGCGGTAGCTCAGCGTGGCTTCTGCAAAACAGGAAATCAATAAAACCCCAGCAGACCAGGTCAGGATGTATTAAGAGAAGGAGAAGGTATTTACCGATTCCATGGCTGTCTTCAGAGGTGAATGGTAAAATCCAAAGGGAGGGGGGGGGGGTTATTTACAATGTAAAAAAAAAAAAAAAAAAAAAAAAGGGGAGTTGGTGTGGTAGTGACTGTCGCAGTCCAAGGAATCCTGCAGAAAAAAACAAAAACAGAAGGAAACAGAGAGATTAGTTCCCCAGATGATGCCGTTTCATATTCCTAAAGTGATCTTGCGTGGATGATTCTCTTTTCCTCCTCAGGTTCGGCTTACTGTATTCTCCTGTTCCAGCCGGCCACCCTGCTTTCAGGTGAGGTTCGGCCAAGCAGTGAGACACTCCAAACTTTAAAATTGCAATTAAAAAATGAGACTTTTCAGCCTGTAAGAGACTGTTCAGCCTAAAATGTCCCTCTTACATCAAATGTGGTCGATCAGAGATGTGTTTGCTTCTGAAATGTGTTTCTTTGGCATTACACTGGAGCTACAAGTTTATTGCAGCTAACAAGTACTTGCCACGTCAACTTATTAAGGATAATGCCACCAATTCTTCGAATTTTTTTTTACCACAATTGCAATGGTAAAGATTCACAGAGTAGTTTCAAGTGAAATGGTTCACTGTAGAGAAACAGACTTGATATGTGTCACTCTGAATTTAGGCTAAGTCAACACTTTACCGCCTGCTGGAAGGCCAGGCCTCTTCACTTACAGCAAAGGGGATCATCCCGGGGTATTTCAGGGGCCCCTGAGCTGGGAACACTGTGGCTGCATGCCTCTGCTATCGGCCACTCACCCACCCACTGGAGAGGGGAGAAGATGGAAAGGCCAGATTAAGGCCAGGCCTGGGCGGTGTGTGTGTGGTGAGTGTCTGTGTGGGGCGTGTCTGTGAGGATCTGAACCTTGCGGCTTCTCCCAGAAGGAATCTGACAGATCGGACTAATCCAGGTCGGTATCGACTCTGCCACTTGGAAAGAGGCCGATAATCTTACGGGAAAAAATCAATCAATCAATCAATCCCCGGACTGTATGGAGAACACACACGAGCCAGATGAAGTCGGCCCATCAAAACAATTCGGCTCTCCCAGACCATCGGCTTATCTGAAGAAATTGTGGATATTAAAAGATTTTAACATGCCATTGTCAACACTGAGAGAAACTTTCACTGCCAGACAGCTGCCAGAACAAAACTCAAAACTTCACAATGGCAACTTTCAAGACAAAGCAAAAAGGGAAAAAATCTGTTACTTTTAATGTTGATTTCAGGAGATTTTGTGTTTTGGACCATGATCGTTCTGAAATTGCCCCATTGTGTTAAAAGCAGTGGGTTTTTTTGTTAAAAAAGAATTAAAAAAGAATTCAAGAAGAGTTGTGAGGTTTTCAATCAGACACAGAGTACTTAAATGCCTATTACAATTCTTTCATTTAAAACCAGAGCTCAAAGGCTAACGTCATTTACACTAGAAGTCAATAGTCACCTGAATATTTTCTGCAAATACATCCCTAAAATGTCCTGAATGCTCTCAAACAGCATCCAGCTTTTCATTAAGGTGGAGGAGACTAGTGAATGCGGTTTAGGACACAGTATGACATACTGTGAGCTGTAAAATGTTTTACACAACATCTACCTCAGGTGCAATAGTGCTGATTCAGAAACCGTTTGTGTTAATGACTACCATAATTAGTTGGCTGCAAGATCTGTCCAGTTCTAAAACATATGTTTGTACTGTTAAAATTCTGTTCATTTTTAAAGCTCATTTTAAAAGCATATTATTTCAATATTTTAATATATTTTTGACAATCTATTTAACAACACCAACACCTGCACAGAAGTGCAATTATCTCTGTAAAAGAAATAAATAAATACAAATTTAATGAAATTTGGAGAACAAAAAACAATGGGGAAAAAAATCATGAAAAAAGTATGCCGTAATGGGCTGCCACTCAGTCAGCCACCTGTTCCTATGCAGTTACTACACACAGGTTATTCATAGGCTCTGTATAATAGGTGAAACCTGTGTAATGATACAAGAGTTTGAGAAGTGTAGGCAAAACTCATTTTATAAAGAAAAGTGAAGGACATGGGAAAACCACTCTTGCATGGCTGGAAATGAGGAAGTATAACGAAACAATGCTTATGTGGCAGCTTGCACTAACGGAAGATTACAGCTGATGACTGATGCGTGCGTATGCACATAAACACACTATGACTTAACATAGAAGCTTCATAACTTGTCATGTTTATAAAGTCTGTCTCTTAAGTGTGTGTGTGTGTGTGTGTGTGTGTGTGTGTGTGTGTGTGTGTGTGTAATAAGTTGAGTCTTATCATTCCTGGAAAACATTGGGAAGTGCGTCACATGCTTTTCTGTGCTTCCCCCACAAAAACAAACAAAACGAAACTGACAAACTCCCTGACTGACAAACATAAAATTAAACGGCATTTCAACAAGCGTTAAACTTTTTTTTTAAAAGAATGTTACAGCTTGTGATGGCTGGAACAGCTGGATTCTTTCGCAGATAAGAGCTTAAAAGACTGGTTTGTCGTCCACATTAACTGCCTGTGCTGAGAGAAACCGCCTTTCTTTTAATCTCTCCCTCCCTGCACTGAGTGCATGCACTGCTGACCTTAAAAGGGAAACGCTGGGCCTGAGGAAGACAACTCATGCTCTCTGAATTACCAGTCAAAGGGCTGTTTATTATCGCAGCCCAAAGAGGATGCTTTCACAATTCTCTTCGAGCGAAAAGGAAAGTAGTGGCACTGCAGGGGCCTGGCCTTGCTCCTGCTACCCACATCCTGACCATTGAACTACAAACATCTCCATAAAACTGGCTAAACCAGGCACCAATAAATTTAAACAAAAAAACAAACAAACCAAAAAAAAACCCATTTCTTAACACTCTCAGATAAGGACACCATTTAGAATAAGTGTGAGGGCATGAAAAAATGCAGAATGGCTGTGGCTGCGTGGCCAAGACTGGTCAGAAAACTGGCTTGAGTCTAAGATCTGGATTTGAGACCTTAAAGGAAAAATTTTCTACAATTTTAAATGATTTGATGTAAAAGTGGGTTTTTTAAAACATAAAAGAAAAACACAAGGACTGGATCAGTTTAAGGCAGTTTGATAAAGGGATTGATAAATCAGTTTTAAGGGATTTTTAAGGGAACTGCACTATAGTTTTAACAAGAATCCAGTTTTACTCTCCTTTAAGGCCTACGGTTAAGTGCAGAGGTTCGAGACTGCAGCCAATTTCTTACCCAGTTGTACATTTTTGCATTGGGCATTTTATCAGAATCAGTGAAAACCTTAAAGACTGGCAGGATTCAAACACATGACCTCAGAATGGTGGGCTGAAACAGTTGTGCCACTATAGAGTCCAATAGAAGGTACCCCCACACTACTGAGAGCTGAATGGACAAATCAGAACAATATTATGCTTACAAAATACTTTTCACAAGAGCATAACATACATTAACTTTTTCTTTGAGAAAAAAAAGGAGGTAATGAATAGAAACAAAAAATGCAACAAAAATCTATCTTTGGGGAAAACTACACCCTCACTGCTGCAATATTTACATTATTTAAGACAGACTTCACATAGAGTGCTGTAAGTTCCCGGGACTGCAGTTGGAAATTAAGGCTCTACATGATGAGGCAAAGTTTGGAACCACAGCATACAGACTTCATCATGCACTGTATAAATGGAAGCGTTCACAGAGCTGCATAGCACCACTGAGGATTCTCTGGTGCTCGTGTCTATCAGCGTCGTTCTGACTAATTAGGTTTGACTCAGCATGAGGGGTTGAAAAGCCAACACATAAAAAAAAAACTGCTGAGGCCCGAAACGACTCAGCACAAAACACAATGTTTCCCAAAATGACCAAGGAGGTTCTTCATAAGGAATGTCCGATGAGGAGAAAAGAACAGTCGAATACTGGCCCCCACGCACAACAACTTCACAAACCAACTACCTAGTAAATACACACTTATCTTAAATCTTAGATCTACACATCTTTTGGTGTGTGCAATACGTCCAAATTCCAGGAGGGATTTCTATTTAACAAATGGTTTCTGGCAAAGGCCTCTTGGAGACTCTGTTTTCCTCCCTTGCTCTGAATTTCTTCTCTCATTATGCCAGTGGAGTCAGTAATGGCTTCAACCTCAACCTCCATCTTGCACTAGACCACATAAGGCCAGAACTGTGTGCCTCTGAGAAGCTAGAAAAGGCGTAGGGCCATTTTTCCAAATCTCCCCTCATAAATTAGATCATAGGCTTTTCAACATCAGAGCCGAAGTGCAGAATTTGGTTTGGAGCGCAGAGAACGAGCATCGTGGTGAGCAGGTCGGGGCCCGTATCTGAGAGGCCTTCAAAAGAGCCATTCGGAGCTTCTCAAAAAACCTGGCAGAGTTTCATTCAAATCTGGTCAGACCGAAAGAGGAGAGCAGGAGAGGGAGAGCTGGAGCCAGAAAAGCCCTTTTTCTATGTCTGGTACAACTGGTGGCTATGTTGTTGACATGTTGATGTCTGGAGTGGCACTGGAAATGACTGTGAGGGGGGTCCACCACCAGTGGACCAGTGACTGTGCACATGCAGCATCAGCAATCATGTCCTCTAACAGCACCAACACGCTGCAGAGAACAAATGTTTAAATAAAACGCACTTTCCAAAGCCAGAGCATGTGTGTTTTACTTTTAAGATGAGGGCATATGGTCAAACACTGTAAACAGGCCGCAACATGCATTTAAAAAGGGATAGACTGATACATCAGTTGAAGTTATTTAAGTCACTGATAAACAAAAACATCCCCAATAATTACCAACTGTTGCACAACACAATCATTATGAAATATCAGTTTGTGCAAGAATGATATCGCAGATGGCTGCAAAATGCAAACAAACCTCTAACCAATCACAGTGTTTTTGACAGGGCAACCAATCACAGCTCCAGGTGAGTTACTCGGTGTTCTGATGACTCGAGGTCTTTAAAAAGGTGCTGGTGAATGAGCAGGACTAAACTGCTGTAGCCAGAATAGAGAGATATATTTAAATGTGCTGTTTAAATTATGACTGAAAACAGAAAATACTGTGATTTGAAAACAGGCTGTTTTTGTAGCTTAATTTTAATATATGGACTGCATGGATGGGGGGAGTAAACGTAATATTCAAGACAATATGTACAAACTCTGAGCCATTCTAAATTCAAAAAAGTGATAATACGAGCCCTGTAATATTTTCAAAAACATTATCACAATATGTGCCAGTAAAATCACAATAATAATGTTTTGTCCATATCATTCAGCTCTAATTGGAACACAACACTAGCTCAAAATAAATAAATAAATAAATAAATAAATAAATAAAACACATTTCAATGTAAAAATCTAACCTTATGTACGTTACAATGAGGGATGACTTTGAAACAGCAGCGAAAAACTGAAAAAAGCTTCAAACAACGTATAGGAATCCCTATTATGAAACCACTGCATAATCAAGACTCAAATCAAGACATTTTTAACCTCTGAACCAAACCAGAATAGTGAAACCAGAAGCACCGAAGAAAGTGACACCGAAACAGTGACAGAGTTTGAGAGGGCTGTTCTAGGTTCTGGAAGGGGTGATTGTGTGCCTCTCTAGCCTGGTCTTTGGCTTTTGTGAACATGCAGACCTACGTGGTTCACATGGTTCAAAGTGCATTGTGGGATTAACGGGTGCTCTAATACTAGCCTGAGGGCACAGCCATACTTTATCCTGCCTCTCTTCTGTCCTCGCCCCGCCCCCTCTCCCTGCTGTTCCCCAGGGCATCGGATTACAGGAAGCGCCACCATTTCCACAACCCGGTCAGCTCCATTTATCTGGGAAATCAGGCCGGAGGAGCTGCCCTGCTCCCTGCAGTGCCACTCCAGACAGACGGCACTCTGCCCCCCGTATCGCACAACACATCTGACCACAGCCAATGCGGCCCGCTCTCACCAACCTCGCTGTCTGAATACTGGACATAAATCAGAAGGCGGTCAGATCACGGGAGACAGGGGAGCAGGTGCAGACACACGAAAAATAACAAATGTGATGCACATTTCCCAACAAATTCAAAACACACCAGTTACCATTGCTGAGAAACATGACGATAAATTACACTGATGTTGTCGTTCATTGGTACCGTTAGAGCTCTCTGACACTGAACTGCTTGGATCTGAAAGATATGACCAGACCAAACACAAAGCCTGTAAACGCCAACAACAACCACAAAAAGACCGGATGTCACCCCATCATTCCACTATTTCTTTCACTTGTTCATTTTTACCAGTTATTTGATTGTTCCTCATGGGGACTACTCCATAAAGCAGGATTTCTGATTTAGCCAGATGACTTGAAAGGCTTGGCCCGAAGGAGAGGATTGGCCAACAACAATGTCACTCCTGCTCTCGTACTATTGGTCAGGACTGACTTAAGTTAAGCTTAAGATATCTGGCTAATCTTGCTTTGTGAAATACTCCTACGCTCTTTTGAAAATGGCTTGCCAAATTGGAATTACAAAATATCATAGTCCTTCAAAGGCATTTACAGTGAAAACATCAAGTCTCATGCAGTTTTATTTTTGCCATATTGCCAACCCTTACCCAGAATAGAACACACAAGCCAGAATAAAAAACATTTTATAGACTTTAAGACCAGTAAAGTGATTATACGGGCCCTTCTATCCTGAAATTCACTATATTGCCAAAAGTAATAATTCATAATAATTAAAAGTAATAATCGAAATAATTAAGTTCAGATGTTCCAATCACTTCCATGGCCACCAGGTGTATAACTTCAAGCACCTAGGCATGCAGACCGCTTCTACAAACATTTGTGAAAGAGTGGGTCGCTCTCAGGAGCTCAGGGAATTCCAGCGTGGTAACGTGACAGGATGCCACCTGTGCAA
>JBBJLS010000041.1:23753475-23769782 GCA_037577275.1 Bryconaethiops microstoma | reverse complement strand
CACACACACACACACACACACACACACACACACACACACACACACACACACACACACACACACACACACACCCCTTGCTGCCTTGGACTAAACAACATATAATGCAGTTTATAAAAATAACACACCATTAATTATTCACCACTCTTATTTTGTTTTCTTAACAATTTAAATCACCCTAATACAAAATTTTTTTTAGCCTCCCAGGTCCTAATTATCTGTTCTCTTGTAGTTTTGAGATTAAGATGAAACTTTCTGTACATGTGGTGTCTTGTTCCGCATTGTGACATGTGAATCATAAGGCTGCAGTCAATACCCAGTCGCCCAATCACATCAAGGGTTCATCAGTATGTTTAATATATTTTATTTGTAGAATAGAGTCATGTTATGGTATTCAGTCCATATTGTTCGGCCCCAATCAGAATAATGAACAGCTGACTTAATTTAGCTTCTAAACCAATGGGCCGATGTGGCTACAGGACTCCACTGAAGCCAAGCAGGAGCAAGCCTTATTACTAACACAGTCATTACTAACAAAAAACAGGTGTTTACTTTGTTTTACTGGAATGAAAAACAACAGCAACACCAACCTTTGTGAACAAAACTGTCGACTCCTGTCCTGACAGCAACCGAGCCAACATTTACTTTATTTCGGAACACAGTAACTCCCACTTTCATGTGGATCAGCATGCCAATTTTTTTAGTCCAGATGCCCAACCATTTAACACCCGCAAAATGTGCGGGATAGGTGGGTGTTTTGTGATCCAGCTTCTCCAATGTCTATTTTGCATTTGAAAGCCTGCGTCATAAGCTGCTGCTGAACAGCAGCAACTCAATATGACAGAAACCAGAGTCTGACCTGCTGTATTTCAGGCATCGAGTATCAACGACGGCAGCTTGCTTATTGTAATATCTTACCAACATAAAATAAATTCAGACATTCTATCTGTCCTCCACAGGGGACAGAAACCTGACCCTAGCTCCAGAGTGAGAGAGAGAAGGGGAGAGAGAGAAGGGGAGAGAGAGAGAGAGAGAGAGAGAGAGAGAGAGAGAGAGAGGAGGAGCAAGAGAACCAGTGAGAGTGTGGATGCATGCATGTGTGGAAGAAAGATGCAGAGCTGCTCACTGGCCCTTTTCAAAAACATCTACATTATTGATCAGACCTGCTTCTGCAGGGACCATCTCCAAGGCCCCCTCCTCACTTGTTCTGAAAAGCAATTACAATCTGACTCTGGGCAGCGACCTGCCACTTAGAGCTCAACGATATAATCGCCCGTTACTCTCGTTATCACAGTATCGGTCTCTGCAATACTGATATGCAACTGAACCTCTGACCAATCACAGCATTTCTGACAGGGCAACCAAGTACAGGTCCAAGTGTATTACTGGGAGTTCTGATGAATTGATGTCTTTATGTACCACATCAAAATTATCAAATTATTGTTGGTGTTGACAACAAAAAAACTGATTTGAAAACAGGCTGTTTTTGTAGCTTATTTTCTATATATGGAGTGCATGGATGGAGGAAGTAAGCACACTATTTGAAAAAAATATTCACAGACTTAAGACTATTTAATTCCAGAAAAGGGATGAAATGGAGGCTTTAATATCGTAAAAGGCATCACAATCGCAATATGTCACAGTAAAATCACAATATTGATATTTTATTCAAATCATGCAGCTCTACTGGCACTGTTAGGATCAGTTAGGGCTGAGCGATATAGATAGAATACGAGATATTTGCAATACAATGTGGCACACTGCAATGGTGATACTTCTTACAAAATATTAAAAACATAAAACTGATGCATCAATAAGTTGATGTGTTTAAAGACTATGACCAAAATAATGTGCTATTTTAATTAACATCAACAGATGTTTAGAACAGATTATCACAAATTCAGGATGTATTTATTGAACTTCGGAAGAGCAGAATACAGGGATACTGTACAAAAATGTCAACTTTATTCATTTTATAACATTTTAACCAGAAATTTGAACAGAAATCAACAATACCTACTTTTGTACACATTCGTACATCAGCGAGAGGACACATGTACATGAAGAATAGTGGATGTTGGCATTGGTCCAAAACTCCCATATTGCTGCACCTATAACTAGGGATGGGAACCGAAATTAGGTTCCAAATAAAGAAACGATTTGAAAACACCCTGTACCGGGTACCCACTCGTTTTTGTCGGTTCTGTATTTCAGTTCTGTAAATCAGTTTTTAACACTAGAACACTTACTGGCTATACCTACAAAAGCTGCAGAGCCTTTGACGCAGTGCCCAGTTTTGCACAAGACGCTTCTTTACATGACCGCTGCTGCAGTACGCAAGTTTGCAATTGAATAAAACTACTAAAATTAATTAAAAACTCTGAAAGTTATAAGTAGTACTGCTGTCCTTTAAGTCTTCAGCCATCGCTGTACTTAAAAGTACAGTTACACAAAATAAATACATGCTAAAAGGTATGTTAAAGTAAACACAAGTTCAGGATAAATATTCAGCTTGATGTGACATATCTGATCTTTTTAAAGCTCCATCAGCACAAACACGTGATTCTTTCCATGCTTTCTGGTCCCAGATATTTACCCGATTCATGATAAAGCGACTAACAACAACGGTCAGACAGACACCATCCGAGAGCGTCATTATCCAGGGGGCAAAGCAGCAGAAGCACCAACACATCTGACCTTTTTCTGTCTTTTCGCACTAATCACATCAGCTGAGCGCTGAAGACACTTTGATGGCTATGATGACTTGTGGAGCAGTTTTCAGTGTTCATGACGCAGAAGCTTCATTTGTGGGACGTTAATGACTGGGACGTTTGCAGGCGAGGTGACATTAATGACAAACACGATCACACACTGAGATAAACATTAAAGTAGATCCGATTTGAACAGTAAGGCACATAAGGGCTGAAGATAAACAGTAAGTTTATTACAGAATTATACACTTTCAGCTTTAAACACCTTGTCATTAAAGTAAGATGAGAAAGAAACCGTGTCTTTAGCATGCTCAGTGCAACAAGAATGAATAAAAGATAATTACACAATAAAAAAAAACTGTCAATAGTGCAACACAATGACAGTAACATTAGTGTAACAGATAAAAGTGTAACAGTGACACTGCTGTAAGTTGGGTTAGTGTTGCACCAGCAGATCAGTAGAGCAAAATGGTTCATTAAAGTGCCTAAGTGTTCATGCAATAACAATAAAAATAGCAACAGATGATATGGTAATGAGGATAACATTCAACACCATTGTCATGGATTAAAGCAAAGATAGATAGATAGATAGATAGATAGATAGATAGATAGATAGATAAATAAATAAATAATCGCCCAACTTTTTTTTTTTTTTTTAAACCAAATGCTATGTGTCGTGGGCCCATAGCACCTCGGCCATGCATCAAATTTTCAATGCTGTGAACTAAATGGCTTGCCATTATCGCCCATTTCATTTAGCCAAGCCCATCTTCACTTAGCTATTCTTTACCGTTTTGTCGATGTCCAACACATCTGTGCTTTCCTTTAACAAAAGCGCATCCATGCTGGCAAAGCCGAAAGCAAACTGACTCACACGAGTGATGAAAATCAAAGGGCCTATGTCCTGTACAATATGGCTTTACAGACTATTTATATAGCCACATTTACAAATAGCCTAAACTCATTTTAAAGCAGGCTGAATACTGCAGACAGGTGCTTATAAAGAGTGATGTTCCAGTCTACTTCAGACATGCACTTAGGCCATACTTGTCAATTTTCAACATTGAAAATAAGAGATTTTTCCCAAGATCCCGACCCAAAAAACAGGAAATTTAGAGTAGCTTCCCATTGTCATTCCTCTTTTAACAGCAAGAAAACAGACTCCAAAACTGCTCTTATTTATTTACTTTTAATGGAGCATAAGCAGCACTTGTGACACTGGAGCCTCTGTCCTGAATCTTGAGCTTCGGAGTTTTGGCTTCTTTATCCAACAAAGCAATGGGTTTTCTCCACTGTTTTCTGACCTTTCTTAGCTACTATTAGCGAATGAGACACTTCATGACACATCACTGACTTCCAATCATAAATACGTTGTATTCCAATCTTTTTTGAAAATGTAAAATATAATACTACTAGCCTATTATGCTCTATTATAATTATTGTTACTATTATTACTATTATTGGATACACCAGGCAACAAGAAGCCTGTACAATTCACGCTTTTGCAGATCTCATCTTTGTTTTGGGACATTAAAAGCCTTTGAGACTGATGTGGCACTAAATGCTAGGGAATTGTTTTCCTCTTAGCGTCGGGAAATAGCTTCCCACCTGAAGGCTACTTCACAGCAGTCAATGTTTAAGCTAACTGCCAAAACCATAATGTTTATTTTTATTTTTATGAAGAATAATTCAACTAAAGAAAAAGATAGCCTTTCCAGAACTTTGTCTGCCGAAGATTGTTTAGCCCACACCACTAAATTTATCCCAAAATCTAGATTGGTTGCGTAAATTACAATCTGTACCCATGTATCAACATCAACTGTTATAATCTGTTATTAATAAATACACCCACTGCCATCACCTTACACTCACTCCTGGTCAAACACTTTCGGTTTGTGATTTAAAATAAAGAATCAAACACATTACGATACCAATCCCTGTATATTTTAAGGGAAATTCTGAAAGATTCCTAAAGTGCCATCAAAAAAAATTCCTCCCATGTATCCAAAACACCATTAAAATGGTCAGATGTCAAGTCCATCCAGCTAGCGTAAAGACAGACAGGGACTTTGGACAGGTTGAGCAGAGTCCAGTGGATGGAGGATGGGAGCGGACAGGGTGTCCGCACATGCCCAATAGGAACAGAGAAGTCCATCTGGCGTAGCGGACAGCGAGGCACTGCTACAGCCCACACTCCTGCGGATCTGCCAGGCAATGTGCAGGAGAATAAGACAGGTACAGAGGAGAGAGGAAAATTATCTCGCTAGTAAAGACGAAAGAGGAAAAGAGGAAAAAGAAGGCATATAGGGAGCACTTAGGGACTCTGACGCAGGCACGGCTCGGCATACATACTTATCAGGCAATATAGGCTAGGCCAACGTTCCCCTGCGACTTTAAATTCCAAAAATAAATAGCCAGACGCTATTGGAAAGCTCATGCTCCAAACATCTGGTCTGGCTGCACAAAATCACAGACACAGATAGTACGTAGTTTGCCAAATGCAAACTCTTAAGGGTCTGTCAAAAAAACATGCCCCAATACTTTCTGCATTTCAACCATCAACAGCCCCACTAATTCAAGGGCAGCCCAAAGGGCCGCGAGGAGAAAGATTCTGTAGCAATAATGCGCAGGAGTGGAAAGAAGACAACCAGCGTTGCTGCGAAACAAGAAGAGGAAGGAAAAAAGGAGAGGAATGGGAAGCAGCTGAACTGGGATTCTGCACCACTCCTGACACCAGCGCTGTTTATTCAGTACAGCCAAGCTGAGCTCCATGCTCTCCAGTTGTCAAGGTAACCATGCCTTCGGACAGAAGGAAAAAATACGAACTAAGAAATTCAAACGCTCAGTTTAACCTAGAACGTGTACTTTATCCAAAACGGCTATTGAATCATACATTACCATCCATTAAAGAAAAAATTACAATAATAAAAAGGTGAGTAAACCTGACTGTAGGGCTGATCAACACTGCCTATTAGATAATCAACTGTTGCAAAATATATAATCAATAATAAAGACAGTTTTATTTAGTCTGTATACAGTTCATCAAAACCTATGATAATGTGGTACTGATTCTCAGTGTTAGCAATACTGACTATCTACAATCCAGGTCTTTTCCTGGCTGCAAATTTGGTTAAAATAAATAAAAATCAATCAAACTTAATAGTATATTTCAGGAATTTTGGCTTTTCTTACTAACGAGCAGTCCAACCAGGAACATATCATGTCAGGGTTACAAAATATTCTTTAGAGTACC
Source organism: Bryconaethiops microstoma (assembly GCA_037577275.1). Lineage (NCBI taxonomy): Eukaryota > Metazoa > Chordata > Actinopteri > Characiformes > Alestidae > Bryconaethiops > Bryconaethiops microstoma. The sequence goes on along the minus strand of JBBJLS010000041.1, from coordinate 23,763,821 downwards.
AGTACTCAGGAAACACGTATTAATTAATTTGATTACTTTTGACGTAAATGCTAAATTTCATACAGATATGCTAATGCGACGAGTGCAGTACCAAAGTGCTTAAAACCAAACAATACAATAGCATCACTGTCCCAATCCTAAAAGTGTTATGGATATAACAGAAAAAATATATATACTATAAACATCTATAAAACTTAACATTTAACTGTTAACATAAAACGAACTCATCTGAACAGAAATGTTGTTAGTATTACATTGTTATTAACAATAATATAAAACATCAGTGTTTTCAATTTTTGCCCGAATTGCAGACCTGAAAATGTACTGAACTCTTGATCCTCGCAACTCTAATCAATATCACCAACACCCGAGAGAGACACACACACACACACACAGAAACCCAATATCAAAAGCCTTTCTAATAAAATCCAACTGCACTCTCTCTGCCCAACCCTGGCACACGCTGTGCAACCAAGTCACTGTCACCATAGCAATATTTGCAGTGATTTCTAATGTTCTTCTGTTGCCCAAGTAATCCAGAGCCTGAATGGCAGGCTGTCATAATACCTCTGCTGGATTGGCCGTGACATTTAACACACATTCTTTTCGCATTTCTGTGCAGTATTCATTCAGTGAGAGTGTGTGGGGGGGGGGGTGAGATGGAGAGAGAGGGAGAGAAAAATGTGTGTAAATGTACTGCTGCAATGAAACTAGGGGGGAAAACGGGGCATCATCTCAGGCCAATACCAGAAGAACAGAAGTATATTTTTCAGATTCAGGAAACAAACTGTGAGGCAACTGTTAGCAACGACTCATCCAGAATAGCGTCCCCCCCCCCACCCCGTGAGAGAGTGAGCTGCTGTCTTCAGTGTGCAGAAAAACGCAGGATTTCAGTTCAACCAGAAACTAGGTACTTCTGAATCCATTTTCCACACGGAGAACACATAAAAATAAGGTAAACACAAGAGTGAGACCACAAGACAGCATTCAAACTGCAGTCCTCACCAATTCCACTCAGCCTCCATAAATCTCTTTTACACGGCTTCAGAAGCAAACCTTAACATTATCTGTCTTCTGCTATACTGATATCGGTGGCAATATACAAATGAGCCTAGAACTAATTTAAATTCTAACTTGAGCTCTTCTGATGTGTTAAATATCACGATATTGAGTTTTATCAACATCACCCAGCCCCACGTACAGCCACTGTGTGTTCATTTTGTGTGTTAATGGCGATGCTGTCTATTTTAGTGATGGATTCCACCTTGCTAAATTGGCAAAGAACAAATCATACCTGTACTGCGAAGGCTTAATACTCTAAATTCACTCAGGATTCAGGAGTGAATAGGACTGCAGATGGATTCAGCGGAGCATCACTGAGAAGAGCAGAGTGGTGCCAAAAAACAAAAAAGAGGGACAAAAAGAATGGCCAAATAATAGTGTTTCAGCACAACCAGTGCTCTAAAAATCCTTGACTTTTTAAGAGCCATTTGTTTACCATCAGTCGTTTCCATAGCTGTGGAGAAAGGTGCAGCAATGATGGCCAGTGCTGCTGAAACTGGAGGGGGAGTAAGCTAGCTATTCAGCATTTAGCAGCCTACGCACTCGTTTACCAAGGCTGCTCATGCTACGCATCTCCGCTTCAAGAGGACAGGGAGAGGCCAAGCTGACATGCATATGATTCCAGCAGCTAATCCATATGATTCAGTCAGTTAAGATGCACCAAGAACAGCGTACTGGAACGATTTCATGCTAATCCACATACCAATACATCTCTTAGTCAATCAAACATCTGTAACAGAACATTATAGAACAGCATGGTTTGTCACATTTTATGGGTTTTTTTTGCCTTTTATAAATAAAATGTGTAGCCATTCCCACAGAAGAATTATCTCAAGTGGTTTCCATGTAGTTTGGTATACAGATTATAAACTGATGGGCATGTACATGGCATTGATCCCTAAAAGTCAGCAATCCCTCTCGGATGGGACAGCAAGGAGTGTTTTTCTTTTTTTTTTTTTTTTATCTACACAACTAACTTTAGGTTATTCAAATTTGGACATAGGCTACACCTAGCACACGATTTACCTTCCCCGATATCCAATAAAAATGACAAAACCTCGAGTATACAGACACAAATCCAATGATTTTTCTTTTTAAATCCCACCAAGTTTTAAAATTAGTCATTTTTATATTGAATTACATCACTTAAGACCATCTAAAATATGATCTTGCCCGGACACCTATGCCTGTTGAGTAATCTAAAAGCTCCTTACATCAGACTGTATTCAAACCTATCCAAGTCAATAATCTACCTTCTTTTAGACACATCTCAGTGTTGTTAATATTTTTGAATTAAAATTATACAAAATAGTTACATTACAGTGACAACAGTAATGTTTAGGCTGGGCTTAACATAATCATTAGCCGTTTTATTTCACCAGCAAAAAAATATACACTGTTGAGGTAACTTCCAGTAAGACCTACCAAGCCACAACAAGTTAGTCTACCAGTATCGCACCAGAAATATGAGCAGGTTGATTCTCCCTGGTTAAACCAGTTTCTCTGTTGGGTTATCACATTACCTCACCATCCCAAAACAGGTTACTGTATAAGGGTTCAGTAAGGTTGTGTTAGGAGCAGCTTTTCGGTCAATTCTCACAACCCAGAAAATCAAATAAAACCTAAACAGCCACTACAGATAATGTAAACATATTTACATTATCAACACAGACGAAGACGAGGCACAACATTCATAAAAACATTACGGCACCTTGAGTTCCTTTAAACTTTACCAAAATAATCTAGCATACATCATATTGCTAAATGGTGGTTCTTCTAGGAAATCGCCATGAAAAAACTTCTTTCTGGTATCTTTAGTTCTTAAAGGTGTACTCCAGAGTGGCTAATCTTCTGCAGTCAGCCATCTGCTCTCATCAGGAACAGCCTGGGCCCGGAGTAATTGTGTCAGACTGAGGTTTCTAATTCTATCGTAGTGAGGGGCACCAGACCGCCGGCCCAGGGCTCACTGTAATAGAAGCTGATCAGAAGGGCAAACGAAGGGTGCCAGGTGTGTGTGGGCCAGCAGTCGTCTTTCAGAGAGTTCCTGTCTACAGCCTGACCCCCGTGTCACTTCCAATCCCCCGCCATCAAACCAGCATCACGCCACCCACCGCTGCTCGCCACCCACCGCTGCTCACCACCCCTCCCCTCAGCCGCTCTACACCCTCTTTCTCATTTTCTCCTCATCGAAAACCTGTCTCCCCAGGAGAAGTGGATATGCATGAATTAAAGCTGGGAAGAATTACGATCGAGTTAACGCAAGGGACTAGGAAAATGAGTCTGGAGGTGGTGGAAAAGAGGGTGTGTGTGTGTGTGGGATTGAATGAATGTGTGAAAGTGCGTATATGTGTGGTACTACACCAAGAAGGCAGTTTAAAGTCTATCTGAAAGAAGAAATTGCTCTTGCGTGTACCACTGCAATAGGCAACCACAATAGAATAGGAACTGAGGCATCTGAAAAACAAAGCTCCAAAATACGACACCACTAAGCTGGCAGAAATTCACAACATAGACTTAAAACAACGCATGTGACGATATAAAGCTTCAATAATAAAATTTTTCTTATTTTTGGATAATGAGATCATGATACTGTAGTTAAAAAATAAGTTGCATGTATAAGAAACACACAGTCTTCTGAACGTCACTTTTAATAGCAGTATGACAGTGGTGGTTATTTAGTGTGGGTATTTTTCCTCTTTGAAAAAGACTTCTATTTATATACCAACTTGGTGGTCTTTGTTCAAATTTGTGCGAGCGGTTCTCAGACCAGTCGTAGACCATGCACATTTTGGTTTGAACCTGAATTAGGGGGTTATAAGGAGTGTTTCAACCTGGACTTCTTTCTGAAGGATGCATAATACAGAGCAACTAATCAGAGCAACTAATCATTTACATATGTCACTCCTAAGGGCACAGCATAATGAACAGCCTTTCATTCTAAATGATAAACATTAAAGACAGACATTTTAATTAATTATGACCATTTTTGGTAAGTAAAAACCATGCATATAGACTGACATCATGGGGAAAAAAATAAAACTGAATAAAATGTAGTATACAGGCCCGTTAGGTGGTATTACAGGCTCTTCAAACAAACACTTGGAACAAAGAAATGCAACAGAACTGGGAGATGGAGCTTCTGCTGTTTTAGGTATTAGGGCTGAAGCAATCAATCAGCATTGGTATTTAATGCTGGTGTGTCAATACATCAATATTCAGAGACATATTTTCAATAAACTGACAGAAGTAAGGTGCGAGATACGACATGTGAAGGCAAAGCTAGTCAGTGGTAACCATAATGACAGTTATACGTTCTGCTGCATTATACGTTCTGTTATACGTTCTGTGTGCTTGGTTGTTAATCAAACATGCAGGTAAATGGATTGCAGTGTAATTTGTTTCATTGTGTATTTTTGTGAAAGCCTTTCTGATCAATAATATAAAAGGCTTTGTGCAGGCTTAAAAGAAATATCAAAATATCTGGTCCAAACATTTTGGACCCACCCATGTGGGAAAAGGTCAGGGTTTAAAAACCCAGGTTGGGCTCCAAATATGTTGCTACAGGTTGGGCTCCAAATGTGTAGCAGCTAACAGCTACATGTAACTGCACATTAATTATGGTGAATCAGGAAGCCTGAAGAAACGTCCAGCAGGGCATAAAACACTCAGTGTGAAAGATCTTTTTATGAGGATATTAGAGTATTAACCAGAACTGTATATTGTCCTGGTATATAATCAGTATCCCAGTATTAGCCTTCAATGTTGACATCGCAGAAGGTTGCTCCATGCAAGGGAGTCGTCAAACCAATCCAAATGTGTTTTTACTGCGTTCAGAGAGACTAATGAGTAATCACAGTTCCAGATGAGTGTTTGTGGGTAATTTAATAAATTCTGGCAGATTCAGATCCAGTTCTCCATTATGGCTCTGTAATTGCCTGGTTTAAAAATGAGGAAATTACACTTGGTCCGTTTCAGCCCTCAAAGCAAACGGAGATCAACATTGTTTGCGTATATGTGAACACACCAAGCAAACTCAGACCCTTCTGAAACGAACCGAACTGAGACCACATGGGGAGGTGGCCTCAATCCGGTTCGCTTTAAGTCGGTTCACGGTTTGGTTAACTCGCGCATTATGAACACAAAGCGCTCCAGGTTCGCGTCGACTGTTTTCGCCCTCTAGGCTTTTCGTACGTAGATCACATATATGTCTGTGTGGGGAAACAGACAACAGACAAAGAAATAAACTAATAAATACGGATAAATGAATAATTAATAAATAAATAAATAAATAAATGGACCTAGAGATTCTTGCCAAGATCAAGTTTCTTTACCAAGTTGCACAGCCTCAAAGCATTCTTGCTCTCTATCAGTTGAAGAACGATAGTAGCATAGTTATTTGTGGAAAATGTAGAAGTGTGGTAGAGGTTTTAACCATCTTCTCTTATGGAGAAAAAAAATTCCCCAGAATATGTAACGTGAAGAAACAGCGGCGGCAGGTTGAATGAGGAGTGTGAACAGAAAAAGAACCAAGATCCCATCTGAGCTGAAGCGGATCAGAAAGAGAACCGAGTCCCCTTTCAAATGAGCTCACATTGTGAACACAAAAAGAACTGAGAACTGTTTGTCCACTTTTTGGAATACTTCTAGAGGACCGAGTTCGGTTCCCTTAAAGTGGACTATATGTGAAAACACCCTTACACTATAGTACAGACCAATACTGATTCAGAACATTGCATCCATGCATCGCTAATGTTATTAAACAATTGTGGTGTTTTCCACAGATTTTGATTGTATTTGTGGTGGTAGGTGATCAATCAGGGCTTCGTCTTATTATGGCAACCAAATGTGTCACATTTTTTAATATCTAACAACGAAGTTTCAAAACGTAGAACTCCTCAGTCCAATTTTGGAAACTAAGTATTAAATACGATATTTCACTGTTTTACTGTTTTCATTCCGAACACCAAACAATCAGGGCACAGGTGCTACATGCATATTAATGTAAAAAGCACCATTGCAAAGTGATGATGTTCGTATCATGCAGTTTTGGTACTAACCGATACAATGGCTCCAAACCAAGCTGTCCTCAGAAAATACTAAGCCGAACATCCATTTTCACACATTTCCACTGTAACCTAATTTTCTCAGTGAGGGTCTGCTGGCACAGAAGCCGAATTTTCTTATCCTCACAGCCAGACACTCTGCTGAGGGGCATCAGCCATGCCTGAGTGGGCCGTCAGCAGCGGACACAATCCTCAGCAGAGTACATGTATGCACGCATGCACGCATGCACGCACGCACACACGGGCAAACACACGCACAAACAAGCACGGCAGCTCGTCCTGCCTCTTGATTTCTGCCTAAGGAGAAAGAGGTACGCCTTTTTAGGACAGACAAAAGGTCAAAAGGTCATGCTATAATAAAATGAAGTCAAGTCAGAAACATTCAATTATTCATTCTCTTCTAATTAAGAGTGAAAGACCACAAAATCGTCCCCAGTCACACATACAGGACAGAGCTCTTTCAGAGCCGAGAGTCTCAAATAGAAAGATTCAAATCAACCAGAACGAAAAGCAAAACGCTCCGGAGGACAGACAGCAAGCTGCCTCACAATGCTACCTCGAAGAGGAAGATGTAATTTCTTCTGAATCCATGCATATGTAATCACCAGAATGACCCTTGGGCTCATCTTCCACTGTGCATACAGCCTGAGTACAAAAATTCTAACGAAGCCTTGCTGAATTCTAACACAAAGCTTCGGGGGGGCGGCCAGAGACACCGCACGTTACAATTTGCCTCACCAGCACGCAGCTGAGGTATAAATGGGTGGTGCTTGTGGAAAGGTTGGCTACATCAAATATGTAACTTTAAGATACTTATATATGACATAATCTGCAACATGATTTGTAGTTTTCCTAGAATTTCCAAACAAACTGCAACACCAGTAACACGTCACATTTTAAATTTAACATAATTTAATTATTTCATCATTTTCTGTACAATGTTGTTTACATGGCCTATAAAGTGTCTAAAGGCACACACATTTGTTCAGTGTCCTAATAGTTGACAAGACCCATGCTACAAGGGTATTGTAACAATTTATCACATATATTGTGAAATCTTGCAAATGTTGTTAAACATAGAAAATATATGCTATGTACCTTTAGCTACATCCACCATGCGCACACTTACTAATCCAATGTGTGTGATCAGGCTGTCACTTCAGTCTTAAAGACACAAAAAGGGAAGATTAATATTATTAATACTATTACAGATAAGACATAAACACACAGATTAGTCACGGTGACTCTGAAAGGACAGACAGCTATGAGGGAGCTCTAGTATATTCTCTCGTTTCCTGAGGAACCAGAGATACGTGAATAAGGTTTCAGAAGTGCTACTGCAGAGGATTAACTCAATGCAACTCACTTCATGCTGCGTTAAGGAACCTATGATGAAAAAAAATCTTTCAGACATCACTAAATTGGGCAATATTCACTCAGGGTGTCAGGGTTACATTCTGCTTGAGTGAGAGGGCTTGCATGACTAAAACAGTCATTTGCGCCAGGAAGTTTCGTAAGGCAGAAGGAGAGTAGGATGTGGCAATTTATTGTATAATACTTGCAAAGAAAACTAAACGTGCTTAGAAAAGCATTTGCGAGAAGAAAAAAAGAAAAGTGAGTGCATGTAAAAGCAATTCATGTTGTTCAAAGTTGGACTCCTGCAGTGTTCTAATCCCACACAATTTCTCACAGTTCTAAACAAAATAAGATTCAATCCTCAACAGACCTTCCTGCACATGCACACATACACAGCTATAAACAGTGTACTTAAACTGGTACACCTATATAGGCATCACACAAACAGAATATATGCAGGTCGTCAAAGTCATGCTGAGCAGCTTGAAAATTCAGTGCCCAAACTCCAAACCAGCAGAATCTCATGACAGTACAAGACTGTTGCTAAAAGTTTCATGTATATAAAGTGAAACATCTGCTGCACGTAGTATTACTCAATTGTCAAAATTACCAAATTACTCAGTTACTAATATAAACGACAGTATTAGACCTACACAATAACGGGATTAATTTTGAGACCACTGGTTGATAAAATGGATTAAAAACAACATACACTCTACTCCAAAAAACAGCAATATGCTTGTTGCCAATTCAGATGGCAAGCATATCTTTTTCGGTTTCAGCCATACGTTCAGCAGTACAGCTGATAATCTAAGTTATAATGAACTAATCGCCCAGGGCTCCAGACAAAATAAAAACCTTAGGAGCCGTTGGCTCCTAAACGCACAAATGTTGGGAGCCATAATCTCGCTCAAATGTGATATAAATAAAAAATATATATATTGTCATGGCACATTTTGTCTCCAGTCTCACCCCATGTAAAGAGCGTTAAAACAAAACAAGAAATCATGACATGGACTAAATTGTTCCAATGTAAAACAGTGTTTCTCATGCAGTTAATGCTTATTTTCCTTTATTTTAGTACGCGCTCAAACATATTCCCAGGCCGTGCGAATCGTTTCAAATGAAACTCAATCTGTCAACACTGCTCTCGATAGAGATGTGTCTGTCGCGACTGAGTCGGTTCTTTGACTAAAAAAACGACTCATTCGGTTCTTTGACAGCAGAGTAACTTTGACCATAGACATAGAATATTACTAGACAGACCACAGACATAGAATATTACTAGACTAGATTATCAGACGCATGGTACGTCAATGTCGCTGCCATATTGCGAGAGGCACTGCTTTGGAGTGAAGTAGTGGATAAAGATGCCTCACGCATGTTCTGCTTGGCGCTGTACGCACCAAACCAGATCACGAGGAATTACGTTTCATAGGTAATGCTGAACAACTGTTTGGAATTTATCTGGCCATTTTAAAATCCCGTTTTATAAAGCTTAACCTTAGCGAAGCCAGACAAGCTTTTGCTAGCAAAGCTATGCATTCCTGTGTTCAAGTCAGCCTTCAAACGTTTTAGCTAAACGTAGGTACTAATAATTAAGATTGCGGTTAACTCTTTAATTAACTTTTCTCATACTCCGGAGGATTCCTAAAGAAATCCACCTCAGTTTATAAATCATAACGTTAGCTATGCAAACAAAGCTATGCATGGCTGTGTTCAAGTCAGCCTCCAAACGTTTTGGCTAAACGTGATGACTATAATATGGGATTTTATAATGGCCAAATACAATCAAAACAATTGTTCAGCCTTACCAGGGTTTGTCATTCGACACATTTTGAAAAGCTGTCCTGTGATGTGTGCCATGGTAGTTTGGTAACAGAGGCTGAACTAGCATCATATGGTCAAAGCTACCACTTCCTGTCCTTGAAACACAGTGGAGGTTTAATGATTCCTTCTGAGGGTACAGTAAAGGTGGTTAAAGTAGTGGAGCGTGTTATCCAACAGTCAACATCAGGGCAAGCAATCAGTGCTTTCTGATCAGTTTGTCCAGGGCACAGTTTGGAATTGAGAACCATCATTTTATGCTCTTGTCTTTAGTTGCGTCGGTCTTCAACCAACTAAGGCTGCACCACATTGCCAGACTGAACAATCTCATATTACAGTGGCAACACACAGATGAAGCTGTGTAAGACAGTTCTGTTGCAAGGATTTTTGATCCTGTCCTGTATATATTTAATACCAAGCCACTATAGTGATAACACAGTAACCACATAGTGTGTGTGAGAGCTAAAGGAATGAGTGAAATGGTTTCAGAAATTATTTCTTAAGCCCTTGTGTATACAATAAAATCTTATTGTGTATACTCAGAGTATGGCTACGTGCTGACGGATCGTGTGAACTGAGAACACCGGGAATGCGGCGTCTATGCGTTTGGGAGCCAAAGGAGCCGGATCTTCTTAGTGATCTGATCCAAATGATCCGACTGTAGTAGGAACAGCAGACTCAGGTTAAGCGTGTCTGCACATTGTTAAGAGATGTCACTTTTCTTGTACTTTCATTTTAATTTATCTTGGTTGTGAGGGACGATCGCCACTGGCAACTGAAACGGAAAAACTAGCAGCAAAATAAATAATCTAGTCGCATTGGTGACCATTTTAGTCGCCATCTGGAGCCCTGTCTCCACAATTTGACAGTTAAGTGCAGAACATGTTATTTACTGGGTGTTCTCAAAGAAGAGACCAAAATACAGTTGTGCTCATAAGTTTACATTCCCTGGCAGAATTTATGATTTCTTAACCATTTTTCAGAGAATATGAATGATAACACAAAAACTTTTCTTTCACTCATGGTTAGTGGTTGGCT
>JBBJLS010000041.1:23721663-23753375 GCA_037577275.1 Bryconaethiops microstoma | reverse complement strand
CATGTAAACATTGGGTCCTCCAGGTAGCCGGGGGAGGGGCTGCCCGCTGCAATGCCTGTTGAAAATTGTTGTAGTCTACCGGCAATTTTCGTGAATCGGTAGATGCAAAACTGGCATTTAAGTATCGATACCAGTGCTAATTGATATCAAATTCGATACTAAGTTTTAGTATCAAATAGTATCTGAGAATCTATTTTTTGACAACATTATTAATTTGTGTTAATGACTGACGTACGGCGGGCCGAACAGGGATACTCAAAGGTATGTGGCCCGTGGGCCGTAAAATGCCCAGGTCAGTTCTGTAACAAACTAGATGAAACATGAATGCCCTGCAGTGGAAAATAACTTTGGTTTTATATTTGATTTGATTACATTAATGTTTAAGTTGAGATTTATAATGATTTGAAACTGCAGCTGTCTAACTGTGTTAAAGGGAACTCTGCTGTTAAAAAGCTCCTTTTTAACAGCAGACTAGTGCATTTACATATGCAACATCCACCTATTCATACTTCAGAAGTTTAGCCTCTAGTAAAGGTGGCATTTGGCAGATGCGCTTATCCAGAGCGACTTATAATCCTTAGTTTCAGGGACAGTCCCCCTGGAGCAACTGAGGGTTAAAGTGGGGGGATTGAACCTGCATCTTTGTGAGGGTCAGGTTCACAGGCAAGTGTTTTACCAATTAGGCTCCTACAACATTCATTGTTTTTTGAATGATACAGGGCAGCCTGTTTAATTCTAAGGGATAAAATGAGGCCATATTAAATGAATTATGCTGTATTCTGCTGTGTAAAACAACACAAATGTTATGAGTGCAAAAAAAACAGAATGCAAGAAAATAGGATGGTATAGGCTTTAATTTCAGTACTTTTATTAGTCCGTTCCCCAAGCAAATAAAGCTTTGTTCATCGTTTAACACTCTAGTCCTAGTACATCTCATGATATGGTAAAAATGTTAAGCTTACTTTAATGTGAGTAATACTACAGTATGTGTACTTCCCATTCAGATGGGATAATTTGAGGCTGGTGGTTACTGTACCAGCCAAATTCCAATCCTGCCAATGAATAGGAACTTTATACTGTCATATAAAGTTATATGTTACTTTATACTGACATTGGGCCTGTTTAAAATAATTTAATTCTAGTTTTAAAAGCACTAGGGTTCTCTAGATTCTACCTCTTTGATCTTTCTCTGAGGATCTGCTGCTTAGATTCTCAGTATAACGTAAGAGAAAGGCAAAGATGGCACAAAATGTCAGCATTTGCAACAATTAAAATAGTGATGTTAAGAGCATAGTGTGTGCATGTGTGACTCGGTTTCATCCCATCAGTAAACTGAATCAGGAGTGAAGCTGCTGGAATACAGCACATAGAAAAGCTGCTCTACAATCACTACTGCACTCACAGCACATATGGAGGCATTTCTTATTTTTTACACAGCTCACACTGCAGTTCATAAAAGAAAATCAACCTGTGCATTTTACACATACACACTGCCGCAAACTGAACAAACAGTCAACAGAAAAAAGGGAAAAGTGGTCTCTTATTTTTTCCATGGCTGTAGTGATACAGACGTCTGAATAAATGAACGTAATGCATTTTGGCTTTTTTATGGGAACTGGCATGATTAGCTTAATTATTCTGACCCCATTTTATTTCCTGGTTCCATATCTGGATTTTTATGTGACATGCTGTGTGTGATATGAGGTCACTCAGATGCTAAATATAGTATGAGACTTTTAGGAGCACCATAGTAGCAGAACAATTACAGACTACATTCAAATTATTTTCTGGCTTTTTATCTGGGTGTTTTATTCTCTCTCTCTCTCTCTCTCTCTCTCTCTAGTAAGCCGCCTGGAGGAGCGGGAAGCAGAACTCAAGAAAGAATTCAACTCTCTCCATCAACGACACACAGAGGTAATCTTTAGCAGTGTTGCTGATCTAGCTGTTTTTCTGGAGGTCTTTGTCCATGAGAGAAGAAAAAAATCATTGTTCTATAAAAAAGTCCTTGGAAAATATTTTGAAACAAGTGTCACAGACATGAAGCTCCCCTCTTGCTGTGCCAGTGCTCATCTCCACAAGCAGGCTCAAGAACACACATTGGGGTTAGATATTAAGGGTGAAAAGTGGAGTTTTAATTGCGTTGTTGCAGAGTCTTAAGAGAGAAGAACAGTGCAGTCCTAAAATAGTCATAAGCACCCCCTGCTGTACAATTTTAATTGGCACAGCATGGTATTGGTCTACACATTTAGACATGGATTTCTGTACCAGTGTCTGGTACTGGTATTTTGAAAATTGACTTTTTTATTCCCACCAGATGATTCATAACTACATGGAACATGTAGAACGGATTAAACTCCAACAGATAACCGGAGGAGAGGCTTCAGAATCCGGAACACTCGGTCGCGTCAGGTAGGTGCGAGCTGGTGAATGTGAAAATAAGAAATTCCGAACTGAATAAAAACCGACAATCTGATGGACACAGTTATGCTGTTGAATGCATTTGAGCAAACATAAAAAGAAACGAGAACAAAAAGGGGCTGAGAGGCAGAGGAATCAAGTACAGAGAGACCTCTGGCAAACTCTGCTGTGATATCACATCATTATATGCAGATGAAAAGCGCACGCTGTGTGTGAGGGAGAGACGGAGAGAAAAAAGCGAGACAGAGTTGGAAGACCTCTGTGTAGCCTGCCTGTCTTAGCATACAGTAGTTGTGAACCACAGCTTTATCTTTATTCTGTGTTTTTGTGTGATAGATTTGAACAGAACAGCTTAGAAAACAACAGAATAGCAGATTAGAAAAGAAAATAATAGAACAGAGCACAATAGGACACAACAGCATAAAATCGTATAGAACCGAAAAGAATGGAATGAGTCAGAACAAAGGAGAATGTAATAAAATATAGCTTGATAGAACAGAATAGGATAGAACTGAATATAGTAGGACCGCGCAGAATAGAACAACACAGAAAATAATTATTTCGCTTACCCCATGGCATTTATTTGAGACACCTGTATTTCTATTGTTTGGAATAGAACAGAACAGAATAGAATAGAATAGAATAGAATAGAACAGGACAGAATTGTTTGAAGGAATTGGAAGGCTTCTGTGCAGCCTGCCTGTCTTAGCCTGCAGTATCTGTGAACCACGGAAAATAACAGAAGAGAATAGAATAGAAAGGGACGGAGCAAAAGAGAGCAGAATAGAATAGAACACAATAGAATCAAATAGAACAGAGTATAATGTAACAGCAGAACAGAAAAGAACAGAACAGAACACAGTGTAATTATTTAGTATATTCTGTGATATTCACATAGATTTTTATTTATATTATTTAAACATACGGACATGCCATTTAATTAGGTACACCTACCTTGTATCTACACTCATTGCGCATTTTGTCAGCTCCACTTACCATGTAGGCACACTTTCTAGTTTTCAGTTACAAACTGTCAGTCTTATCTGTTTCCCTGTATATAATTTATTACCCCTGTTTACCCTGTTGAAGATCAAGACCACCTGTGTGCAGGTTTTATTTGGGTACTGGATCATTCCCAACAGAGATACTGACAAGGTGGTGGCATGTTATTGTGTGTGTGTGTGTGTGTGTGTGTGTGTGTGTGTGTGTGTGTGTTCATGTGTGTGTGCGCTGCACAGAGTGGATCACACAGTTCTGCTGGTGTCAATGCTGGAATGAGAACAGTCCTCCAGTCAAAAATATCCAACTAACAGAGTCTTGTGGACAAAAACTGACCACTGTCAACAGGTTAGAAGAGTCTAATAAAGTAGACAGAAACTGGACATGAAAAAATGTCAGCACCTATATTTGCAGCACACACTCAAACATTCCGTGACTATGTCACTGTTGTGCTGAGAATGATCCACCATCCCAATAATAACCGGCTCAGTGGTGGTATTTTGAGGATCCCAACCATTGGGGAATGGGATAAAGAGGGCTAGCACAAATGGACTACAGTTTATAGTAGTGCACCTATAGGGTAACTGGACCTGATATAATTGGAGTAGATATGTGGTTCCTAATAATGTGGCACATTGGTGAATACACTTGCTCAGTTACATTAATTTAGTTACACTACATTTTTTGACTGTACACACAATATCTTTTCCTCTGATTCTGTTCTTAATAAAACACCTCCCTGGCTATGAAATACAAATGTATCATAAATTGAAGGGTAGAATCATCAGCTCAGTTTCAGTTCAAGGTTTGTAAGCCTCAGGAGACCAAAGAGGCTTAATAAAGCCATGAATATGCATGAGTCATTATCTGTCTTTTTATTTCTCTGTCTATCTATGTATTCCAGAAAAGAGCGGCCCCTGTCTCTGGGCATCTTTCCCATGTCTGGTGGAGGTGGGAGCAACTCCTTGACCCCAGAAATCCTGGGCCGGGCAGAGACTCCTGGCACAGAAGGTTGGAGATTCAATGACCTCAGCCAACCACGATCCAACACCAGCCTCAAGGTAACTCATCCTGCACCCTGAGTGCTGAATGCATCAAGGAGATGGGCTACACAAGAATAGCATGAAGTGAGTGAAAAGTAACTGAAACATAGTGTAACGGAGCCGTGTGCAGAGCTACAAACTATTTGAAAAAAAAATTGAATTGAAATGATAGTGATCTTGACAGACTGCTGTACTGAGGGCTGTAGAAGTGTTAAGTGCGGGAGCTCGAGAAGATGTTGTGAAATCGAGAATTGAAATTGAAATACTAGTGGTGCCAGATGGCCCGGGGTGATGTGGATCAGAGCGCCGCACTTGGCATTTGTAATGACTTGGCTTTGAAGATGAAGGAGAATAGGAAGAGAGGGGCTGCTCTCTGATGTTTTAGCAGAGCCTGTGACAGAATTAACACACCTCTCTCGTTTTAGACTTCCCAACGCCCACTCGAATACGACACACATTTGGATGCAGATCAGAGCTTCCTGAACATGTCCTTTACTCTTTCAAATGTCATGCTTTCACAGCTGCGGGATGTAAAACAATTTTTAATCACTTTGTCCAAATTAAGGAAGCAGGGGTGCAGGTTTGATTTGTTTGCAGTGTTTCATGCTGTTAGAGCAGACTAGTGTTTTCACTCACTGACCACTGGCTTTTTAAAAACTACTTTGTAGATTCCACTTTGCTGGCATACAGAAACTGTAGCCCATCTGTTGCTATGTGTGCGTCATCTTCTATCCCTTCGTCACTGATCTTTTTTTTTTGGGCTGCTCACTCTCAAGCTAGCATTGACACTGAGTATAGGTCAAGCGAATTGTATTTTCCAGATCTGTTACCAAAACTATCAGTAAGCAAGGAGGACTATAACTGATTTCTGAGACAAAAATAAAGTGCATGGATCTCCCACCCAGTATAAATGATTGGAAATGATAAAAACGTGTAAAAACTGAATACAGTAAAACAAAGTAAAAAGCTCTAGTCCTCATACTAGGTTTGCGCTCACTAAAAAGCTAAAATACGCTGCTTTGAACACAATCCATGTGTTTATAGGAAAGTCTGTCCATTTGATGGCCATGCTGGCAGTTATTTACATTCACAGTTCTTCTCTCGTTGAATAGGGAGATATCAATAACTCTAAAAACATCATCAACATTAAAAAAAACATATTTGCAAGCCGTTGTTAAATCTGAGTTTGTCTTAAAATAATGGGCAGAAAAGCTTGTTTTGTTCTGCCTACTTAGCAGGAATGCATTTTTAGCCTTTTTTAAAAACACTTTTTTATTTTTTAAACTATGACAAGATTGTGGATGAGATTTGACGCATTGTTTTATTTGACACATTCTCCAGCTTTTGACCAAAAAAATTAGACTAAGCGGGACATTGAGACAGACTGCAGATGTGTTGATTGGCTGTACTCAAACCATCATATTTATCTTGACCAGTGTTGTAAGACTGTTGGCAGGGGATTAAGCCAAAAGTGTTTTTTTCTGTCATCGAAGTGCATTCATCATCTAAAAGGCCTTTATTGACAAGGAAGCAAGTCAAAATGCTGATTCTGATTATTGAAAAAATTATAATTATCCACCAGGCCTGTAACTATTTTTAGCAATGCAACATACTTTTATCTATAGGTAACGGTATGTCATGTAGTATGCAATGCAATGAAGTGGATAGGTGTAGACGTGTTTGCACAGTGTTAACAGGTCATTTCCATTAGCTGGATTAGCCCTGAACACTATATGGACAAAAGTATTGGGACACATCACTTAATTATTGAATTCATGTGGCCCCTTTCTTCCTGTGAAGGACAATCATAATGCTTCAGCATACCAAGACATTTTGCACAACGGCATGCTTCCAACTTTGTGGACACAGTTTGGGGCAGAACCTTTTCTACCCCAGCATGACTGTGCCACAGTGCACAAAGCAAGATCCATAAAGACATGGCTGGATGAGTTTGGTGTAGAAAAAAATGGACTGGCCCGCACAGAGCCCTGACCTCAACCCCATCCAACACCTTTGGGATGAACTGGAACGGAGAATGTGATCCAGGCCTTCTCGTCCAACATCAGCTCATCAACATGCTCTGCAGAATGAATGGGCACATATTCCCACGGAAACTCCAAGATCTTGTGGAAAGCCTTCCAAGAAGAGTGGAAGCTGTTATAGCTGCAAAAGCTCCATATTAAAGTCTATACATTTGAATGCAATGTCATTTAAGGCCCTGTGTGGTGTAATGGTCAGGCGTCCCAAACTTTTGTCCATATAGTGTATCTCCAGTATAAAACTAAGGAAGCAAATCTGGACAGTTAGGTATCTTGGCTGATTATGTAAATTAGATATTTTCATTGAACTGTTCCTTTAATGCTGTATACAGTGTTTAGTCCTGACATTCTGTGCATGACATACTTGTTCCAGGACTAGACATTACTACAATACCTCTACCATGTTAATGTCCCTCTGTTTAAAATGGTCCACCAACCAAATAATATTTGGTGAACAGTGTCTTAAAGTCAGAAACTGACCAGTGATGAATGGGATACTGTACATGACAACTGATGGGCTGTAGTCTGTATGTTTATATTTATATGGTTGACCTATAAGGTGGGTGGAGATCAGCTGCACTAATGAGTGCAAGTACGAGTTCCAACCTTGTAATAAAGTGATAATTGAGTGTATGTTGTGCTTTGCTGTTTGAAGTTGCAGTGCATTCATTCTGGATGGAAAATGCTGTGTATTATTCATGTGTTGAGATATGAATGAGGACTGCAGGCTTGAGGAGAGGGTAAACTGGCTCAGCTATGGTTGGTTAGTGTGAGCTACCATGACAACATAAGGCAGTACTGATGCAGACAGATTGAGAGGTTGAAACATTGATGTATGTTGCCCTCCAGAGGTATTTCCACCTTTTTTTTATTATCACAAAATACATTTTGTCATGAAAAATGTGTCATAATTATTGGCACCCTGTCATTTAGTATTTTGTGGAACCCTCTTTTCCTACAGAACAGCACTGAGGCTTCTCTTAATGTTTTATAAGACTTGAGAACACAGAACAGGGGATTTTTAACTGTTCCTCAGTACAGAATCTCTCCAGGTCTATTGCATGTCTTGTGGTAGATCCATGACCAAGTTGTAGCTTCTAGGCAGCAGAAACCAGATTATGATTTATCCGTAATACCATGGATGCAGACAATACCCTCAGGACCTTCATTGGAAAAACAGCCCCATAGCATCACATTTCCTCCACAACATTAACCATTAGGTGCTGTACTATGTACATTGAGTGTTTGGAGTTAAAGAGCTCAATTTCTGTTTTGTTTGGTACTCAGCACCCTGTTCCAGTTAAAGTATCAGTGGCGTCTGAGAAACTCTAAGTGATTTTGCACTGTAGATGCTGACAGCCTTGTGTCATCTTCTAGACTGGTGCATGAGTTCAGCATTTTTTAAACTTCTTAAAGATTGCCCCAGCTATTCAGATGAGCATTTTAATTCGAGCAGCGATGCTCTTGTATCCATTCCCTGAATCCCTCTTAATTCAGATTTTGTGGGGTGCCAATAATTGTGATAAATAAATGTGATTTTATTTTTATTTTTTATTTTTTTCACTAATGTTAGCTTCATAATTCAGATTATGAATAATTAGTAATTTATATAAAATCCTTGGCAATGCTTATTTTATTTATTTTTTCAGTATTTCTGGAGGATGCTGTACATGCAGTTTCATTACAGATTTCAGGCAAAGCTAGCTTCCGTGAAATTTTATTGATGATTGATGATTTGTTATACAGACCCAATTGGCTTCTGTTGTTGACTGAGAATGGATATAGATCTTCTTACACGCTGGTTAATTGTCATATTTAATATGAGTTTTGAGGACATACTTGCACATTTACCATAGGGGGGGTCATGAGTAATTTAAATGCATTATTCACACAGAGTTGTTGCTCAGACTCAAGTACGATTGCGGAAACAATAGCTAAACTTGGAAGTATTTCAAACCATGTGACACGCTCATTCTCACTGGCTTTTATATATGTTTGACCTATATTTATGCCTGAAGAAATACCCACTTGGCCCTCCATACAGAAGATCCATGCAAAGAAGATATCAATGAGAACATAATTTAAAAAAGGTGTTTTCACATGGACACATGTGAGAAAATACAAACTGCAAACTTCTATATGGAGGCCTGCTGGAGCTTAGAATGCTTTCATATGCATGTAAAATCTGAAACAACATAAATCGACTTTGCCGCTCTCAGAACTGAGCCAGCACTGCTTCCAACAGCGAACGAATATGTGAACAAAAGACAACTTTGCTTCATTTGAATTCTCTTCCCCGAGCAGTTGGAGGCGGAGGATCCTCCACAGAAAAGCGAGGGTAAAAGCACACAGGAGGCTTGGGAGAATTCGCTGGCTGACGACTGCAAGGTAGTTGGCTGTGTCGTGGCCGAGGGCGCAATCCTATTCGCCATCGTGCACTGTTGCAGTATTTCAGTGCAGTATTTCAGTATCCATACCCGATCGCCTGTAGTCCAGGCTGAATGCAACCACTGAGGTGAAGTGGGGGTGTAGTTTCTTGAAGCAGTTTGTTTGGATGTTGTCACAATAAAGATCCTGACAGCACATCTTCCACAAGATCAGTCTGAAGTCTTTAGACCTGTAAGTGGTTGCATACAGCTTGCTCACTGTAGTTCACCACGATTCATCGCATGGCGTTTCAGTTGCACAGTTCTGCTTCATTCCTCATTTCTGCATTTCCTTCATTAAGGTAGACTAGTATTAGAATAGCCCTACTTGTTATACTATGATCACATACAGTTATTGCTTTGATACTACATCACATATTTGGTGTAATTGTAATATGTTTCTTAAATATTTGCAAAAATGCATAATTCTGATCTACTTTGCTTTGTGGGTTGTTTTCTTTTGTGGGAATTTTTTTTATTTTAGTTCATTTTTTGGCCGTTCGTGTATGTTCATTGTCTTTTGGTGTGTGTTCCTGGTGAGCTTTGTGTGTAAATGATGTCTCATCTTTTGTGGTGTTTAGTAGTCTATTATTTGAGTCTTAGCTTGTGTGTCATAGTCAAGTGTCACATGTTTGTCTGTTGCTTCCCCTTGTGTGTGGCTCTTCTAGGCCAGGAGTGCTCAGTCTCAGTCCTCTCAGGCCGATTTAACTGCTCAAACACACCTGATTAAACTCACCTGTTAAATGTCAGGTTTAGTGTGTGTGTGTTTGAGCAGGGGAACTACCAAACTGTGCCCTGGACCAAAGTTGTGCACTCCTGTTCTCAAAGTGACTCAGTTGTTTAGAATGACTTATTACCTAAATGTGTTTTTACATTTGAATCATTCAAATAGAATAAGTGTTTTCTATATTCGTCCCATTCAAATACTTTGAAATTGTTTAAATAATTCACATCAGAAACTAAAAATGTATGTAGAATGGTGCAGTTCCTTTCTGTGTGCTTTCATTTTCAGTTCTCTTAGTGTGTCTGGTGTTGTGTGTTACTCTGCCCCAGGTTGGGTTGCCTGACCTACTTGAGGTGTTCTGTTACATCCGTGTAGTCACGCGCTTCCACTTGTGGTCAGGCCGTGACCTCGCACCCCGGCTAAGCCTTTCAGTGAAAGTGTGTGCTTGGTTGTTTCAGGATGAACTTTCAGGCTCCAGGTCTCTCACGCCCATGTCCACCACCGCCTCCGACCTGGCTCTGGACTCACACAGGGAGGAGGGTGACGGCTCCAGCAGGAGCACCGAGGTGCAGGCCGCGCCGGGTACACGCACAGTTTCTGTGGGTGAGTGATGGAACAGCTGCAGCTAGTCTGAGCTTAAAAACCTGCACACCACCTAATTTCCATTTGCATTAGAAGCTGCATATCATTGCTTTTAGTACTGAAATATGGTGGTGGCAGAAGCAGTAGGTATCATACAGTAGAAGCGTCCAAAAAGCATTTTTCCTTCTAAATTAAGCCAGACATCATTTTATATGTAAGGCAAGGTGCCTGTATTCTGTTTTTCAGGGACAGGAGGGCAATACAGAACAAACTTCTGAAAATCAATGTAGATATAAATGCAAAACCAAATCTTGGACATTTTAGGCAAATTAGAAATTCCAACCACTGTAATCTTTACAATTTCCCAAAAAGAAGACATGGCATGGAAAGAGAGGACATATGATCCCCCTACAAAAGAGATTCAACTAATTGTACCATGAAGCTATACTTTAATAAATAAATAAATAAATAAATAAATAACAAAATACCTCAACTTTGCATAACCACCTTTAAGTGAGGGATCTTCTCGTGACTGCCACCAAACACAGTGGACAAAGGCACGCTAGCATGGCTGTTAAGTTTTTATCATACATTGCTTTGTAACGCTAATTGTCATACATTCTTCTATTCTTAACTGTAGTAAAGGTTGGCTACTTTTGGAATAACTTTTCAATAACAATTGAGTACAAATGAGTAGTTTGGACTAAGACCTGACTGCTGTAAATGTTTCGTGGCCAATATCCAAAGTAATTTAGTTAAAAATGTAAATAACCGGTAATAAGGGCCCAAAATAACTTTATATGTTAAATTTTAATTTCATACTTCAGTAGTTTCAGTTCAGCAGTGCTTTAATGGCATTGTCAGTTCTCAGTTGACACATTGGTTCTGTTGGTTATGCCATGACAAAAAAAATATTTATAATTCTAGACACATTACAGTGATAAAACAGGTCAACAGTATTGTTCAGTATTATTAACCACCTAATATACTGTTTGGTCCTTTGTTTGTGCCATGTGGAGCTGTTAGAACTGTTGTTTAGTGATGTTTAATGCTTGCTTGTGTAGGCTTGGTGGAGAATGAAGAGAAGTCTGACGTACAAGACATTATTGATTCTACCCCAGAGCTGCATTTGGACCTTAGTGGTTACAGAGGCTCCAGGTAACTTAAATTATAGTGTTCAGTTTATAATGAAATGAAATCATGCTGCAAATTCCAGTCAAGTGTAGACACACCTGAATGAAAGTATGTTTTAAATCATTTTGACCGGAAAGCTTATACGTAAGTGCATGTCATGTGCTTCTAAGACAAATATGTAGATGGTGAATAGTGAGGTTGATGGACTATATTTCCAAAACGATTGTTTTAATTGAAAATGTTTTTTAATGCCCCCCCCAAAAAGTCTATGCCCATATGGAACTTCTCAGCTGGCTCTTCATTAAGCTGCTTAATAGAATGCCAAGTGTGTAAAACTGCATCTAAATTAAGAGAGTGTCTACTTTTAAGAAGCTGTAAATAGAGGATAGTTTAGTTGTGTATCACTTTTTGTAATCATGTAATACAATGAAGGAAAGACCTTGTAGTGGTATGTGTCTCCAAACATTTTGACTTTGCCAGTCTTTTCTTGAGAAACTGAGATCAGCAGTAATATTTAGACATATACTGATTGAGAGACCATAATTTTTCATATATTCCAGCACACCGCTTAAAGGCATCGAGAACAAGGCTTTTAACCGGAACACAGACTCTCTGTTTGAGGAATTGTCCTCTGCAGGCACCGGCCTCATTGGAGATGTGGATGAAGGAGCTGATCTTTTGGGTAAGAGTCTTTTGATTCAGGAAAAACACAATTACTATGAAGAAAGGCAAGACCTTTTCTGTCACAATGGACGCTCATATCTCTTAGCAGTAATGTGTCAGTACAGGAAAAATATACCACTAGAGCTAGTACAGTTTCCACTCAGACCTGTGAATATGCCACTGGGGGGGTACTGACAGTATAGAGGGTGTTTCCAGTTCTGTCAGTGATGTTTAATGCTGCCATATTCAGATATGAAAGGAAGTGTTCGTGTTTAATGTAATGGTTAATCCTCGAAGGGTAATTTAAAGATTACCGAAACGTTTTGCATTGTAATAATAAATGACATCAGTCTTGTTGTAATTTGAAAGATGTTGAAAGATCTTTTTTAAACTGGTAAAATAATCATCATTGTGGCCTCCACGGCGCCCCGTCTGTTTCAGCACTGCTATAAGCGCACATGACAAAGATGGAGAACAAATCTATGCCCCAGTATGCAAATTAGCCAACCTCACAGTTTCCTAAACAAATATGAGTGTTAAGTATGAGAACTGGATGCCGGGTTGTTGCCTCTCTCCTACATAATGCTTCTTGAGGTTAGAAATGTAAAGAACATCCACAGCAAATCACATGTACCTCTGGAAAGAATTGATGCAATAGAAAACTGTTTTTTGTTTTTTTTAAAAACCAAATACAGCCACCACTGCAGTCATACTAATCTCTGCTAGTCTGTCTATGTTATTAATCTCTGTATTAGTGCCAAGCTAATAATGGTGAATGTTACCCACATCAGGTTTAATATTACCCTGTATGAGCTTGGAAGCCTTCATTTTAGTGTACATTTTGAGGCAATAAGACAGTCAGTGCATTTGTAAAGACATGCAGCTCTTTCGTCAGCATCATTGTAATCATGTAAACAGACCACATTTGATTCACATTGAACTCAAGGTGACAGAGACAGTGGTGTATTACTTTCATTGTTGTGTTTACAAATGGCTTAAAAGACTAGTTCGGTGAAAAAACCTTTTCCCTTACATATAGTTGATCAAGAATAAGTAAGGTTTCAAGGTAATAAGGTTTCAAGATACTGTTGTTAGCACCGTGATGTTATGTGCTTTTGTTGTTTTGGTAGATAAACAGACTGTCCCAGTGTCAAGTATTATATTTTGCTATACAGTGCATGCAGTGTTAGTTACATTTGTGCCCAGGAGCTCTGATACACTACTAACAAAGGGAAAACTGCATAAATCACAATCTTTTGCCAAACTGTTGCTTTAAAGCTGTCTCTAAGACTGTGTGACTTTTATCTGCACACTGATATAAAGTGACATATTGTACAGCATGACTAATAGCTTTTTAAAGGATGAGATGTGTGCGTTTCTTGTTTAACTTAATCCACACAACTGCACCTGTAATAGCATGGGGGCAGTATCTGTTTCACATGTCCTGCATTGTAAAGCTAACCCAGCTCTCTCTCTCCATGCTGTGTCCTGTTCTCTGGCCTTTGTCCTTTATCCCAGTGGAGTACTCTGGTGTGTATATCCTTCCCTTCTGTCTCTCCTCCAGTCTGTCTCTCTCTTACTGTTTTGTCTCTGATCCTCTCTCTAATTCTGTCCTCATGGTTGCATTCATTAATTTATTCTTTTTTTAAACATTCTGCTCCTCATGGAAAATGTAGTAGTGTTTATTGCCCCCAAAGGTAATTTAGGTTAAAGTAGTGTTATAATTGTGATCTCTGTACTACAGTAATGGGAGGTAAGCCCACTGCTTTTAACCTGTCTGAGTCATTTACTGAAAGACTGTATTCATCCTTCTTGTTCTCTCTCTCCAACATGGATTGCATGCTTTTTCAGACCTGAGTTTGCTTGGTAAGACATCCCATCCCATCTGTGTCTGCCTGCCTTTTCCACTCTCTCTCATGTGACTGCACCCGACTGTATGGATTGGTGCTTTATAGATGTGTGTGTGCGTGCGTGTGTTTGTGTGTCAGTGGAATCTAAAAAAGCAAGGTTGCAAGGTTCACACCAGGTTCCCTGCCCAAAACAGAAACAAGTCGACACTGTGCTCTTTGAATGGTCATTAGGCTCCGCCCAAAATATCGTCATGTTGATGACATTGGCCACAGACTTATGAGTGTTTGTGAAAATTAACAGTAAAGCACCAGGATTTCGAAATCTGATTTGTTCTTAATCAGCAAACAGACTTGGAAGCCATTCATGACTAATGATAATTGTCAAACTCGTATGCATTCAAAGAGTTCACTTGCTTCACAGTCTCAGCATGTAAAAGGCATCCAAATCTTACCTTTATCAGGAAAATGACACTAAAATCAAAAAGGGGACAGAAACCAACAAAACCGAGGAATGCTAGGAAACTGCCAGAATTCTTTCTGACTGGTTGAAAAAACATATATGTCATATACAGTTGTGCTCATAAGTTTACATACCCTGGCAGAATTGATGATTTCTTAACCATTTTTCACAGAATATGAATGATAACACAGAAGCTTTACTTTCACTCGTGGTTAGTGGTTGGCTGAAGCCATTTATTGTCAAACAGCTGTGTTTTATTAGAACTCTTTTTAAATCATAATCACAACACAAACTACCCAAATGACCCTGATCAAAAGTTTACATACCCCACTTCTTAATACCGTGTATTGCCCCCTTTAACATCAATGACAGCTTGAAGTCTTTTGTGGTAGTTGTGGATGAGGCTCTATCTTCACAGATGGTAAAGCTGCCCATTCTTCCTCGCAAAAAGCCTCCAGGTCCTGTATATTTTTGGGCTGTCTTGCATGAACTGCACGTTTGAGGTCTCCCCAGAGTGGCTCAATTATACTGAGATGGCCGCTCAAGAACCTTCACTTTATTTTGCTGTAGCTAATGACAGGTTGACGTGGCCTTGTGTTTTGGATCATTGTAATGTTGGAATGTCCAAGTACGTCCCATGCGCAGCTTCCGGGCTAACAAGTGCAAATTTTCCTCCATTATTTTTTGATAACTTACTGCATTCATCTTGCCATCAATGCTGACCAAGTTTCCTGTGAATTTGCAGCTTACAGATCCCTAAAACATCAGTGATCCACCACCGTGTTTCACAGTAGGAATGGTGTACCTTTCATCATAGGTCTTGTTGACCCCTCTCCAAATATAGTGTTTATGGTTGTGGCCAAAAAGTTCAATTTTAGTCTCATCATTCAAAATGACCTTGTGCCAGAAGGTTTGAGACTTTTGGCATATTGTAAGCGGGATACTTTGTGGCACTAGCGTAGTAATGGCTTTCTTCTGGCAACTCGACAATGTAGCCCACCTTTCTTCAAGTGCCTCCTTATTGTGCATCTTGAAAAAGCCACACCACATTTTTTCAGAGTGTGCTGTATTTCACCTGAAGTTATTTGTGGGTTTTTCTTTGCATCCAGAACAATTTTCCTGGCAGTTGGGGCTGAAATTTTAGTTGGGTCTACCTGACCGTGGTTTGGTTTCTACAGACCGTGGTTCGGTTTTCCACGTCTAAGAGTTTGAACATTGCTGATTGGCATTCTCAATTCCTTTGATATTTTCTTATATGCCTTTCCTGTATAGAGTTCAACTACCTTTTCCCGCAGATCCTTAAGACGATTCTTTTGCTTTCCCCATGACTTAGAATCCAAAAAACATCAGTGCAGCACTGGACGAAAGATGCAAGGGTCTGTCAGGAGTCCAGAAACTCATTGACCTTTTATACACACCCACTAATTACAAGCAAACTGATCACAGGTGAAGATGGCTACCTTTAATAGCCATACAAACCCATTTGTGTCAAGTTGTGTGCATGTTATCAGGCCAAATCACCAGGGTATGTAAACTTTTGATCAGGGTCATTTGGGCAGTTTGTGTTGTGATTATGATTTAAAAAGAGTAAACACAGTTGTTTGACAATAAATGGCTTCAGCCAACCACTAACCACAAGTGAAAGAAAAGTTTGTGTTATCATTCGTGGTTAAGATATAAAATTCTGCCAGGGTATGTAAACTTATGAGCGCAAGTGTATATAAAAACTATGCAGCACTTTATATCTTTGTGGTAAATGCGCTTTGTCTGGTTAACTGTTACAATAATGAACATGGATCACTTTCATTTAAGGGAACCAAAAACAGCCCTGTCAAACAAAACAAACAATATCAGGTTTGGCAGAAATTCTTTAAGAACAGAGCAGCAGCACGGGCTCTTTAACTTTATACAAACACTGTGTTGTGTAGTTATACTATGATCTATATGGAAAATATCATGATTTTACATTAATTATGAACTCCAAAAACCACCCACAAACTTGAAAAAGAAAAAAAAAAAAAGGCAAGATGATAACCCAAACCCACTTCTGCTACTCTCCTTGACCGGGTCCAGGGAATAGCTACCCCTTTCATACTGACGTAGGAGAGCCCCTTGATACTCAAACCCGCAAGAAGAAAAAAAAAAAAGAAAAGTAAACTGGTCTCAGATCTCCGTAAACGGACACCTTAAAAAGCAGCTCCAGTCCACTAAACATAACCTCTTTACACACAGCTGAATTATTAATCACGTAAAACACTCATAATGAAACGCTTGTAGCTTTAAATAGCTTTTAATTTAAGTCTTGCAGCTAAAATGGTCTACAACTGCAGCAAAAATACCACCTGGGAAACTGCATTACTGCAGGGTCAAATTTGCACAAGCAGCCTTACAAAGGGAATACTGGACAGTCTATTTTTTTGGTACATGGAAGGAAGAATACCTTAATTATCAATAATTCAATCACTGAGCCAGGAAGGTCAGTCCTAGTAGCACTGCTATCAAAAATGTATTATATCGACCAGTCCATCCATAGTCTAAATTGACACTCCTCATCAAATATACCACATACAACATACTCATTTGGTCCACCATGGCCACAAATCCACACACGAAAGGCAACACTGGAAATTTGTTAAATCACACGCCATATTAACCAGAAATCATGATAAAGCTGTTATCTGCAGCCATTTCCCCAAAGAATAAAAGGGCATTTTTACTTTCCAGCAATAAAGAGCACTACAACCAGAAAGAAGAACCGTTTAGTTTTAGGTGCTAAGAGGATACGGTTGCTTAAATTTACTATACAAGTCAACTTTGTTTTCCTAACATAAATGCATAACCAATAATATGCTGGACCAATGCTCCAGCTTTGACCAACACCACCACAAAATCTAAGTAAGGTGCCTCTACCTATCTGATAAAACCAAATTCCTCCCTTATCTGAAATGAAGCTAGTATACTCGAGCATGCAGTGTGTAAAAAAAGTGTGCTTAATTTTTTATCAAATCATCTCTACTATTCCCTATCAAATCCATACAATCCATACATGGAAACTTAAGGATGTCACAAAACCACAAACTGTTTTATTACCAGTTTTATACTTATCAGTAAAAATGTTGCAAAAATACAGTTCACTGACCACATCTTACCAGCAGGGCTGTTGAACATCAGTCAGGTGCAGCAGCCTTGCAAAACTACGAAAGTCACCATTACTGCAAAACAGTATCAGCCTCATAAATATAGGCATGTTTCTATTTAAAGCAACAGAAATAGTGTGAGAGTTTGGCAGAAATCGAACACGTGGGCTTTATTATGGGATGTGCTTTCGATGGTCATGGCAGCACACATAAATGGAAGTGACACACACACACACACACACACACACACACACACACACACACACACACACACACACACACAAAACTGATAAAAATCTGCTGCTCACTTGCAGGTCTAAATGGATGGCAGCCATCCCACAGCGCAAACAAAGGCCTCTGTAATCAGAAATAATAGCCTACATGAGAGCTGTGAGAGAGAATAATCCTGTTCTACCTCATTCAATACACCCCAGTCCACCCAGCCTCCATTAAACAGAAGACAAACGGAAAATAGCACACAGTCATAGACCATCTCTTCAACTGTCAAGGCTGAGATAGAGCGTACAAACTTGTTTTAAGAAACAAATAACTAAAAAACGTATATTAAGCATAAAAAAAATAAATGTGAGCAAGAAATGATGAATGAAAATGCAGCAGGCCTGCAAAAATAAACAAAAAAAATCAATCAACAATCTGTGATGATTGATTGATTACAGACTGTATCTTCTGCTTCAAGAATCCTTCCAAATTCATCTTCAGAAACATGAACGAGAAGCAAGGAAAACTAGGGTTATTGAACCCTCCCCTTTAGACCCACAAACTGGTTCAATGTGCTGCTGTACCAGGAAATGGCATGTTCAAAACAGGCTCTGACTCACAGTAAGTCAATAGCACTAGGAGAATGCTCAGGGCTCGGCATGGAGCCAGAGAGGAAGATTACCACACCTGTCCCAACGTACGCTGGTGGAAAAACACCCAACCCCAAAGACCTTCAATCAGAGTGATACATCATGAATCTCCCAGTGTCTAATAAGTTACAGCAGAGCTACACACGTTAGCTTTAGCATCCAAAAAACAGTGGGACCACCCTTATAACACCAAGCATTCAGGTCACACCAGTGCACTGACACTGAAGATGGTTTATGTTTAAACCCTTATCGGTTCATCACTATACATATTACAAACACATAAAAGGTTCTTTCATCCTCTCACCAAAAAATGGATATCTGACAGGAAAAACTGCACCAATGTACCAATACTGTTAAACAACAGAAGAAAAAGAAGAATGTATTATCACAAGGGGTTTTACCAGGCAAATTGTGTCAGGAATTATGTTGTGGATTCTAGCTCATTCAGATACCACATCACTAATGAGATCAAAATAAAGAATAAAGACGACTTGTGAAAAACATGACTGGGTCTTTCTCTCCCTATGCACGAGGCGCATTGATTTGTTAAGAAATAAATAGTTCCCAGTGAATACTGAACAGTATTTTGACTGATTTACGTCGCTCTGGATAAGAGCGTCTGTTAAGTGCCGTAAACATAAATGTACATCCCTATAAAAGGATTACTGCTAAGTGTTGTCATCCATGCAAAGCACAAATGTTTCTATTGAGGGTGTGAAAACACTTAAAAGTAACAACACAGAATTGCCTACTTAGCAAACAAACCAACCCGGTGAGTCGTCTCAACCCAACTGATGAAAACACCTAATTCACACGTTGCTTGTGACAATAATTATTAACTTTAACAGCTGTGAAAAAATAACTAAGATACAGTAATTGTAATAACTGACAGGTCTATGTAATAACTGACAGGTCTAATATCAAGAAAATGGAAAAAATGCATCCAAGCTTCAGCGTGACTGCCATTAGAGACCCCTGGCCTGCAGACTCCACCAAAGCACCCTGAGAGATCATTTGTTCACAGCTCTTTCATCTTATGCATTAGCTTTATCATCCAAAACTCATGTTTTGAGTCTAGTGCATTTCTTTACATGAAATCACAACTTTTGTGTTTGTTTACATTTAAACCATATTATGTTCTATTTATACTTTTATGTTGAAGACATCAAAAAAAGAAAATCTGTCACTTCTTTCTAGAAAAGAGGCCTGTGAAAAAAGAAAAAAGAAAAAGAAAAAGAAAAAAGCTGAGTAGTGTGAATGATGAGCAAAGCTAAAAGTAGGGTACTTTAAGCCTTTGTGCGATATACTCGGCACTGAGCCGCTGGAAAACAATGAAGTGTCAGAGCCCCATGGTAGCCCTCCTCTCTTTGGTCTTTAGTTAGGTGGGCTTTTCAGTCACGCACAGGCACTGGGCCCCCTCCCCCTCTTCCTGTCGCCGCCGCATTTCAATGTAAATGGGCTGATTCAATGGCCGCAGCTGCCCTATCAAAAGGAGAGCACTGCTAAAGGACCCAGTGATTGAGATTCAGCCAGGCCATGCACCCCACACCTCTCCACAACAAACGGAGCAGAGGAGAGGGAATCGCAGCTTGCAGGAAATTCTAGTTGGGATTCATGGCAAACAGCTTCGGCCTCAACAATTACAAATGGAAAAGCAGCTTCAGATTCTTCGATTTTTTAAAAATGACCAACCTTTTTGATGAATAAGCAGTAATCAGTCATGATGATGTATATTTTACAAAAAGAGCTGGATGACACTTTATTTATATGCCTTATTTGCCATGTTTTTAAATGTAGGCTTTCTGGCTCATCTTTTTCCATTGCAACTTTTGCAATCACCCCCACAGCTTGGTTTAGCCCATTTTAGTGTCCAATTATTAAATATATCATCAACATGACAGGTAACCAGACAATGAGAACCCTGTAGTTAAGTTCTAGTCTTACAGCATTTTGTGAAGAGAAGAGAGAGAGAGAACATCTCCTGGGAGTTTGGCCTGTAGTCACTGCAGCAAGGCTGTAGCTTTTAGCAACCGGCATCATTTTCAAATAAGAACAAATAACGCATCAGAGGAGACGTTGGCGGCATCAGATCTCAAATATTAAGACATACAAAACATCCGAATGATAAATCCAATGTTTCTTTCTGAGAGACATTCGATTATGACCCAGTTCGAGCCACAACACTGCAGTGTAACAGCTCTCTCTGTTCTGTGCGCCACAAATGGATAATACATCACTCAGCCTCAGCACATCCAATCAAAACAACTGCTGTCTCCAGTCCTCCCCTCCCCCACCTCCTCTCTGTGATCTCTCCCTGGCTTACTCCAGCCCACGCAAGAGAAACTGCAATCTGGCTGCAGCACACAGACACGATACTTACTCACCGCTAAGGGTTCAACAGAGCAATGGGATAAATGTGGAGGTAGGACACAGGGAGAGCAGCTTTATTTGCCAAGCTATCTGTGCCACTTTATACTGAATATACCACATTTTTTTTGTGCACGCCTTTGAACGTGAATATTCCAATCGACATTTGGGCTTTTGTTACAACACATCGTGGAATGTGGGGGAATAAAACAGGCCTGTAAAGATTTGGTCTTATTTAAAAATAAAATGTGTTAAACTGTACTATGGTGCAACAAAATATAAGTGCCTGAATATGAGTGCGTTGCCATGGACACGCTGTTAAGGTCAACATTAACAAGAAAGACAACATAGCTGCAACTAGACTCCTACAAGTGGGCGATAAACCATCTCACCCAGTTTACCATGTGAAAGGTATATACTGATACAGTAAACTCCCGCTTAATCGCGGTCAGTCTCTTGCAGATTTTCCCGAGAACGGAACAAATAATTGCTTGCGGAAACACCTGCACCTACGCCGAAACTGCAGATATCCTCCGCATTTTTTTGCTTTTGTAACGTCTGGGCCTCATTCGGCACGCCCCCCCTGTCTTTGTGGCAGTTAGTTGTGTCTGCCTTGCTAAGTGCGCCCCCAAACAAACAACGCAGCACGAGGACGAGAGGGCGTGGCGCACGAGGCCTGGACGTCACAGTCACCTGTACTCAGACGGGAGGTTTAAAAGTAGCCAATCCGAGAATGCTATTTATTTCTCCTTGCTGCTGATTGGTTGCTGCCCTGTGACGCATCTCTGGCAGATGCAGTCCAGAATTTCCCCCGTGGAGTTATCGCGAGTGTTCTCATGTTTTTCGTTTTGTTCTTAAAGCCCTGTATTTTTATTACTGTAAATTAATTTTTTTTATTACTGCTTTTACCTCGCTTATACCAAAGAAAATGCGTGTGCATGAATTACAGTCTATATAGGAGTAACATAGATATTTTACAATCTAGCACTGTGACAGTAGTTCAGTGTAAACTGAACAGTACGGATACAAGTTTACCTTCACATTTTCTTTAAGAGTAAAGCATTAAGCTGAATTAACAACCTTAAAAATAGGCTTTTTTACTACATCACATATTCCCAGTTTTTCATTATACGCAGGTGCTCTTGGATGCTCATATTGCGGGGATTTACTGTACGCCACAAATAAGCCCAAGTAATTGACACAAACAGCATTTAGTCCATTTAACTCAACAGTCAGCTTATAACCTAGCACTCAACGCAAGCCAGCTTAACCACTGAGGCTCTTCAGCTGCAATTTTAGGTTTGGAACTTGTCAAGAATTCATCATGCGGAGTAAATCTAATCAGCAACAAAAATTACAATCAAGTCTACAACGATACGCAAACATACAATTTTGGCCGTACAACTCGCTGTTGTATGTTGGCTAGGTCTGAACAAAATAAGATACCTCATCCACTGAAGAAAAAACCCTTGTAGTAGCTCACAAGTCAACATCTACTGCTGCGCAGGTTATTTGTAGGTTAGCGCCTGTTCCTTTACTTATCTGAAGGGGCAGCCTCTGTTACCCAAATCTCATCAGACACAACAACCAGCAATGAACCAATGATTCCCCTAGACCAGCTTAAAATGCAAATTTACAAATGTACACCTCGGCCTCCTACTTGATTTTCACCAGCCAACCCTGTTTGTGTACTGAGCAAGAACTGATTTTTCTAATTCTTACAAATACTCATTATTCAAAATGAGTCAAAATGCACATTCCTAATACACAATCCTCGCCTTATTTTTCTTTCATTGCATGTCACAGCCTTTGCCTTCAAGTAAACATTTATGAACCACAGAGATATGATTCATTTTAAGAGGGCTGATAGCGAAAGATCAAAAACACTGGGTGAAAGTACGTCGAGCAACAGCAGAGAGGAGAGGAGAGCAGAGGAGAGGAGCAGGGAGAAAGAAGCGTCTCCTTTGATGTATGAGAGTCAGGGAGAAATGTTATCAAAAGCACTGCAGCTGAAGCACAACCTGTGCCCAAGAGATGAGGCATCAGACAAGCGAAACCTTCAAACCTCCAAATCAAGTGGCCCTGTCCCAGTGGTACGAGTGGGAGGCTGCTTTTTCGGCTTGCTTGCCTGCCTGCACGCGTGTATGTGCGTTTGTGCATTTGTATGTGTGTTGCCAAGGGAAGGGGGGGGGGTTTAAATGGCATTTGGCTTCCAAGGAGTGTGAGGAGGGGCCTATAAAACATTTAGAATGCAGGAGAGATGTGAAACGTAAGAGACAGGAGCGTTCCTGTTTACTGAGGCAGCAACAACACCCAGCACTCAGGGAAGGGGAAGGCCGGAGGAAACCCACACACAATAACCCCTGCAAGAGCAAACACACCACACACACTGCACTGAACACGAGGCCTCCCACAGCACGATGAGTGATGAGCAACTTCCTGGACAAGTGTGCGAAATAAGGGTGTGGAAATATGAAGAGATGTTATCGTTATTGTGATAAACTACATAACAATACGCATCATGTGTGCATCACGGATAATGTCTGTACTTCTAGAACACATGAATCATAAAAAACAGATTTAGACCATTTACAGAGAGCCAGTAAACAACAAACCGGGCAGAGAAACTGCAAAAACTGAACAGAAAAGGTTCATATGATTTATATGGTACATAAAGCATCTACAATGTTGTGTGTATTCATACTCGTGTACTGGTGTGTGTGCCGCTCCATGTTCAAGGTCTATCCTCTCTGCATTGCAGTGATTTCAGTAAAAGTAAATGTTGCTCAACAACAAAGAACTGTGACTGAAACTGAGTGGATCATGTTAAATAAAGGTTGAAAACTGCAAACTGAAATTGCTGCAACACAGAGAAGAGAAAGGCCGATGGTGAGTATGACAGCAACGCGCAGGAGAAATTTTAACAGTATCAAGTGAACAAATCACAGTCGTTATACGCAGTTGCATTTCTGCGGAGACAACAGCCAGGTTACGAAACAGAAGTAGGCTCTCCACAGAAGTATAAACCAGTCTTAAGAAGCAGGTCACTAGAGGCTGGGCCATTATGTCATTTTCTTACTCCCCCCCACCACCACCTGCTCCGCTTATTTTTTCAAAATATGCCCTGACTTTTCATAGCCTTTTTAAAAATTGCTTCCCACTAAAATTCAGCACTGCAAAGCTGAAGGCAAAAGAAACCAAGACTAAATTTTACGACAGAGGTTATGTTTCTCCAACATAAGCTTTCAACCAAAAGAGAGCAAATATGTCAGCGTTCTGCCTGAAATGTTTACATAAATTATACATTTCCATTTGCCTGTAGAATACTGCAGCTGTGCTGCGCTACAGCAATACATTCACCTATTTTTCAATGCCAGGCAGAACAAATGCCAAGACCTAATCAAACACTGCAGATACCCCGTTGTTACTGTTAGATACTCTGTCTTTGTGTGCTGCAGTATTTGCCGTGCTGTGCTCTGTCTACAGTAGTCGGTATAGGCAGCATGTTTACTTTAGACCTTGGGAGCAGAGAGATGAAGTAACAGCAGTTATTTCTTGATGTAGATATTTTATATTCTTGCCATGACAACAGGAGTCAAACTGAATAGACTCAAACTCTGAAAAGCGTTACTACACCAGAGGAGCATCAACGGACATATTGAAAGTTTCATTCAATAATTTTAGGTATCCCAAAAATAATCAGTAACCCTGACAGGGACTAAGCCTAGTCCTGGACTACATTTTCCTTTCAATGGAGAGTCTCCTTTTAGACTGCGGCGTATACAAAGTTTAATGCCATAACTGGCAGACACATTATTATTAAGAGCGAAGAGGCCATAAGAATGGCAGAGGTCAATCCTATTTGGTGACCATATTTTTTTAGTACTAAGTAAGTAGCTTCCAAATTTTTTTACAAGCAAATAAAAACAGAAAAAGAACCTAAACATTTTGCTGTCACATGATGTCCGAACAATACTGGTATCAGATGAAAAGCATTTCACAAAGTAACGGCCAGATACACTAGGCTGATTTCTCCTACCCCTTCAGTGAGTAAACGTAAATTTCTAGTTCGGAGGAAATGCCACACCCAACAAGAAAAAGTTAAGAATGATGGTTGTCCTAAAGAAATAAGAGCACTTCCTTTTCAGAGATGAGTCCTCATGGTAGGCACGGCTGCTACCAAAAATGAACACTACTTTCAGAGGGAGCTCAATGCTTAAAGATGGAACTGATTTGTCCCAGCATTCAGGGGCCAAAAAACACTTTCAGCAGAGTGGCAGATCTTGTCGCTGCTTCATAATGCTAAACATACCTGAATTGTTAAGCCTTTAATAGCCCCCGTCTTTCTTTTGTATTGGTTTGCTTGGTTTGGTATTTTGTTCCTTTGGATCTTATTCTAATAACCATGTAATATTATTCATATCAAACAAGAAATAACTAGAGCTATAGTAACGGTAATAACCCTACGACAGTAATGATACTCTGTGTTTTGCTGTTTATATTTGTGTATTGTGTTCCTGTTTATATGATTTTTTTTTAAACATCAAAAAGTAAAAGATGTTTACATTTTGATCTAGTAAATTTTTGAAAATTTAATTTCATTCAATTTAAAACATCCTATAGTACAACCTCAGTAACTGTCGTACTGCACAGTCAGGCTTGAATTACTGGCTCACTGTCTGGTGGTAAACCATTCTATACACAAAAAGTCTTCCAAAACGTCTTCCTGCATGCTCACTTTTCAAACCTCTATGAAACAGGCAACACAGCACAACTGAAAGTTCACCCCAAAATATATATATATATATATAAGAAACAAAAAAGCACAAGCAAAACTTCACCAAAATATTCTCCTAAATTTAGTCAGCTGGCTTCACTGCTGAGTCCTGGAAACGTCCCAATCTCTCCCAGTCAGAAAGTCAGAATTAATAGGAGGTGAAGGAAGCCGTAAGGTACAGCAGAGCGGTTGCCCAAGACAGGAAAAGTGCTCTGAGAAAGGCCATCTCCCAAAAACAGAGATCCTGACCTCGCCGATCTGACAACCAAAAACTCCATTTCCTGTCTCAATGGAACAACCAAAGTGCCAGACAACAAGAGGACACACAACACACCTTAAAACACACAATACGGATCAGGAGAAACGTGCAGGAAACCAACAAGGCGGCATACAAATCAGCACACTTAAGCGTGGGGCTACTTCCCATTTAAACAGATAATCAGCTTAGTTCTGAAGAATAAGAACTGGAGATGTCTTCGGCCTTCTATGACACATCAGTTTCAGGAGAGCTCAGAGACACTGCTAAAGTTAAACATTACGATATTTACCAAATGTGCAGAATCAGGCTATGACTAAGCGTGCCGTAATAAAGCAAGTGAACCCATGATTCCTGAGCGCTGTTACCATATGCTTAAAGAGTCACTTTAATTGTAGACCCTTGAAACGATGTTAGTGAATCATACACAATGTTGTACATTTCATACATGGATACGGCTAAGTAATGCACAGTACTGTGCAAAAGTTCCTCATTTCTTTATATTTTTACCTTGTTGGTGCAAAAATACTATGTTGTCCCGCTCAAACTGTCTTACCTTTAGCATATTGAGTAGATTAAATGAAAGAAATGGGAACAAATGTTTTACTGCGACAGACTGCAAAGCACCTAAAGATATAAGAGTTCCAAACACTCAGCATTCAGCACCACCAGTATACTGATCACCGCCTGATCATCTGGAATCTGAACCTGTTTCTTCACTGGTTCAGGCCTTCAGTTAGATGTGCTTTGTTCTGCTTGAATGATTCAGAGGTAGGTCACTGTGTGTCTTAAACAAAAACATTTGGTCAGGTTTAGGGACTGGGCTGAAAATGAGAGTCTTCGAAAGTCCTTCAAGAAGCCTGGAGAACTGTTCCTCAAGACTACATTAAAAATACAATAAAGTCTGGATTTTCAAAAGCAAAATATGAAGAAATGAGGGGTGACTCAAGACTTTTACACAGTATACTGCAGGTAACCACAAGATCTTGAAATGCTAGGGTAAGAAGTACATGATAATAAATAAACTCAACAGTGATAAAACTATCGCAATCGTAAAGTTATTACACTATCACTAAAGCCCTGGTTATTTCATGTTTATTTCAAAACTATTTATATCACAGTAGTTCTTCTGTACCTGTTCAGCCTAATGATTTAAAGCCACACTACAACTAACAACATTAAGCTACCACTCAAAACATAATGCAATGAAAACAGCAAAGACTGGGCGCTGAAATGTGTCTGCTTAGAGGTGGGCATCACTGGGAGCGACATATCATCCACTCCAGGACTGATGCCACAAAGCAGTGTTGGTTTTTAGCCATTTGCTTTGGTTTATTTGAACAGTCCCCCTGAAACGTGCTGCGTCAGGTTTGTAAGACATTCTTTGAGCCCAGAGCTGCAGCACCCAGGATGAATGGGTTCATTAACCCACTCGTGTCCAGGTACGAAAACGCCTCAGAATTTGACACAATACAATTAAACTGTACATTTATAGCTGAGATGAACTCCTATAACCTTCATTTAAATTGTTTTCATAAAAATCTGCACTCCCGCGAGAGCAAAAGACTAAAAACTCACTTTTTGCCATGTGGTTCGATCAATATGAAAAAATTATTCACATTTGTGCTCAGGCAAGCACATAACGTACGTACAGAGAACTACAAATTCACTCAGACAAATGGGTTAATACTTAAAAATCATCACGTCATGAGAAATTAGGAAATGATATTACTTTCAGTAAAGTGTAAAATGACGAGCTATTTCAAGAAAAACACTAGTTTAAAAAAAATAAATAAATAAAAAAAATCAGTGAGGTGTAGAGGATCACACGCACTACTGCGCCTGCAGTGAATTTCAGTGCTAACGCCCCAATGCTTGTAGAGGCTCAGTATCTGCTAGAAAACACAGCTGGCAGCTTCACTGCAGTGTTTTTGCCTTTAGCTCACTGCACCAAGAGCACAACTTCACTCAGTCTCTCTCAAGTGGGGCCGTCACAACTACAATTACTCATTTGGCAAAAAACAACTCAATCTGCAATGACTAGTAAGCAGTTTCTATGTTAATACTCTTAATTCCCCGACTGGTCTCTCCAACACGACCACACTCACCTATGTGCATTTCTGCGACACTGACTTTCATTCATGGTACTATTCTTCTAAAAATATATATTTTTCCCCCAGCACAGAAACATATAGTCTTTGAAATGCTATGCATTCCATGTTTACGTCCATTCTATTTTTCAATAGCATTTATTAACCCTTTATTACACAGTAATCAGTGTATTACAAATAAACTAAGACAACATATCTTACAACCTTAATCCAAGCTTTCCTGCACTGGTGCAACAGTGAGAGCATAATTAAGAAGTCAATTTACACCACAGACATAACCATAATTTTCAAATATATCAAACCATTAACAAGCTTACTTGTAAAACTCATTCACCATCTTCATACACTGAAACTGCACTCAGTAGCTACTACTCTACAGTCTTTCCTTCACATCGTGTGGACGTCACTGGTCTCCTCTGATGATTCAAAATGCAAATAATTCATGCGTGTAGGAGATAAAGAGGCCACAAAAACAAAACAAGGTAGTTATAATAGAATACACTCTGAGGAACACTGGACCACTGCATTATACCTTAGAAAACGTGTATTTTCTTCCTGTCCATTGTGTTAAACATGAGAAAATACAGAAAGACCTTAGAGTGATATCAAACACATTGTACGCTATATTATACGCAGAAATATAAATGCAACTAAGGACTACGATCCAATTCTTCATAAGCACCAAAACAGATGTGTCTGTGCATTTACGTCAATTACAGTCCATGCAACACCAGGAGCCCACAATTACATACCCCGTAAGTCTGCTGAGAATTAGCACAGCTCTATGAGAATATACCACAATATAATATAAAATTATACCATAACACAATATTGCTACCCTTTATAAAGGAAACCAAATCCTCATAAACATTTCGGACAGTACGAAGCTGGCCTCCTCTCCTGATTTACAACCTTAAACTCCCCTTTACTGCCTTCTTCTGACCCAGCCGGACATTTAAAGAATAAAACAAACCCACACACTACGAAATATAGCAGAAATAAACAGTAAATGTGCTAGAACGTGTCTATTGGGGGAGGAAAAACAAATGCCCGCTAATTCACATTGCTATTAATTAGCTTAGCATTTAGCTCAAAAAAGAATTTTAAAAAGGGAGATTATAAAAATGATTTTATAAAAATAAAAATCCAGAGAGATAACAGCTCGGAAGTTGTAACTCACCTTCTTCCAGACGTGAGCTACATCTACGGAGACTAGGCTCGGTCCTCCCGCCCGATGCTGGATTTTCCCATTTGAGGCCCGATCAGCGAGCTAGAGTCCGCGGGCGTCCGGGGCGGGCGACGCTCATCTCGTTCAGGACACGCAGCAGGCGGCGGTGTAGCTGCGGCTAGGCTAATCTATGATATGCTTAGCTAATCCCAGGCTCCAACGGTCGAGAGAGCTCGTCTCCGTGGACTTTCAGACAAGAGACCCGCCGCCCCGCGGCCCCTTTAACTCTCCGACCACTTTAACTGCCTGCCCGTCGACTGCTTCGGAATTCGGCTCGAAATTTGAGCGTTAAAGTTTACAAAAAATAAATAAACAAATAAACAAACAGACCAACAGGAGAATCCGCTCCAGGGTTAATCCGCTCCGTCCGTCTTCTCTCCACCGTCTCTCTCAGGCCGCGAGCTCGGGCTGCGGCGCACCGAAACCCGCGCTCTGATTGGCCGCCGCTCGTGGGCGGTCCCTGCTCGTGTAAGTTCCCATTGGTCCGCCCTGTCCGAACTACCTAGTGCACACTAATTAGTGCACTTACCGAGACTCGACATGTTTATCTGTGACACATATAGTTGTATGCGAACCACGTGCAATGAAACGTAACTTTGAGTCAATCATGAGAAAATTGAACAGACAGTCAAGAGAGAAAATGGAATGAAGTATAATGATTTGACGAATACATACAAATGATCAGAATCAGAATTAGGAAAGAATTGTTCAAGGGTACCTTAGTTGTGCCACTAGCTGTCCTGGGATTTGAACCCATGGCCTTCTGATTGCAAGGGTAACTCCCTAACCAGAACTCCCAGAAATAAGATCGCCACAAGGATAGGATTTTATTTGTGACATACAGTTGTATACACTAAAACGTAACCTTGACTCGCTTCTGAGAAAATAGAAGGGAGCAGTGTTTGTGGACAATACCTTGCTCAAGAGTACCTCAATGATGACACTAGCAGCGCTGGGATTCGAACCCATGACCTTTTGATTGCCGGGGCAACTCCCTGACCACCAGGACACCAGCTACCCCAGAAATAAGCTCTCAAGGAGGATGTGATTTTGTTTGTCATGTACAGTTACTAGGTGCAGTGAAACATGATTTGACTCCCTCCTGAGAAAATAGAATACAGAATGAAGATGGAAAACAGAATGAAGAGGAGAATAATATAATTATTTGATGTATATACACAATGAATGTAAACAATATGAATATAAAGTGGCCTCTTATGATTACTCGTGAACACAACACACCATACAGCACAATGTAAACAGCACAAAATTCTTCTCACCATTTAACCCATTCATCAAGTGAAGCAGCAGGCAGCCAGGAACACAGCACCCGGGAAGAAGTGTGTGGGGACAGTACCTCTCAATGAAGATGGGATTTTATTTGTCACGTATACTTGTACGTGAACTATGTGCAGTGAAACGTAGCCTTGAGACAGAGCCATAGCTAGAAAACAGAAAACAGAATAGATAATAGAATAACAGAATGATTTAATTAAAATAAATATACACATATACAAAGGTAACCCCTATAAACATAACAACGCAAATAATACTATAGACAAGAAGTATCTAAATATTGACAATAGTGAATAAATATGCAAATGTATTGATATAAAATGTGCTTTATGAAAAAATAACAAGACAAACAAGTGCAAACCTCTCAAGAGGTCCCACCAGCACCACAAACACTCACTACTACAAGAACTGGTACCTGTATCCACATTTACAGACACACATTCAGTATAATCAGCTGTTTTCACAACTGGATATTAGCGATAAAATATTTTACCCCTTTATGTTTATCGCATCTTATCATTACGTTTTCCCACTATATCGCCTAAACTCTCATCACCGGTGACAATATTTCTGCAACCAATGGTTTGTCTGTTACTGTATTTTCTATATTGTACACTATTATACACATTTTGTCTATTAAATTTTTTTTTGTTCATTTTCCTATGCTTACATGTTTAACTTGTACTAGTGTCAGTCCACAAGCCACAATGTGACACGAGCTTGCATTTTTTCACACTTGAATTTGTTGAACTGCAGTGGTGTGGACTGCACTGTTTGAAAATTATAATAATAGCAAAACTGTTATAATAGTAGTTATTATATTATTATTAGACCAACATTATTATAAGAGCAAAATCATTAGATTTTAGGCTGTAGGACCAAATTATAGGCCGCTGTGGGTCAATGTGAGCGAAGCAAGCAAAATAAATCAGAGTCAAAATGAAAATATTAGTCACGTCAAAATCAACCTTCAGGTGTGTTGAAATTTCAAATAAACTCGACAGGCCACAAAAGGCCACTTTAAAAGAAAGAGAGTTTATTGTCATTGCACTTTTTTGTAACAAAACTGGACACCTTAATATGTGCAGAAACAGTAATAAACAATACAGCAATTGAAAACAATAGAAATAATAGAAATAAAGTAAACAATAAAATAATATATAATAAATAAACAAACAATAAATTCAACAAAAGAGCAGGATATATTCATATGGATACATATATGTGTGTGTGTATATATATATATATATATATATATATATATATATATATATATATATATATATACAGTCAAGCACGGAGTTATTCATATCTGTAGCAAATTTTGACTTTT
>JBBJLS010000041.1:23702602-23716090 GCA_037577275.1 Bryconaethiops microstoma | reverse complement strand
GAGGGATCAGCCCAGAACTACACGGGAGGAGCTTGTTAATGATTTGAAGGCAGTTGGGACCACAGTCACTAAGAACAGCATTGGTAACACACTACATCAAAATGGATTGAAATCTTGCAGTACCTGCAAGGTCCACCTGCTCAAGAAGGCGCATGTACAGCTAATCTTAAGTTTGCCAGTGAACATCTAAGTGATTCAGACAAGACTTGGGAGAAAGTGCTGTGGTCAGATGAGACCAAAATCGCGCTCTTTCACATCAAACCGATCTGCCATGTTAGGATGAAGAGAAATGCTGAGTATGACCCGAAGAACACCATCCCCACAGCTTGGGATGACCTCACCGCATTGAGGGGCCAATTGATGGGGCCATGTACCGTAAAATCTTAGATGAGAACCTCTTTCCCTGAGCCAGAACACTGAAGATGGGTTGTGGATGGATCTTCCAGCATGACAGTGACCCAAAACATACTGCCAAGGTAGTGAAGGAGTGGCTAAAGAAGAAGCACATTAAGGTCCTGAAGTGGCTTGGCCAGTCTCCAGACCTCAATCCTATAAAAAATCTGTGGAGGAGCTGAAGCTTCTAGTTGCCAAGCAGCAGCCATGAAACCTAAAGGACTGAGAGTTTCTGTAAAGAGGAGTTGGCCAAAATCCCTCCTGAGATGTGTGCAAACCTGTTGACCGACTACAAGAAACGTCACTGCTGTGCTTGCCAACAAGGGTTTCTTCACCAATCACTAAGTCGTGTTTTGCTTGGGTGTCAAATACTTCACTCAGTGAAATGCAAATCGATTTATAACTTTTATGTAACATCTTTTTTTTTGTTTTGTTTTTGGTTGATATTCTGTCTCTCTCCATAAAAATGAAACTACCTCATAAATTAGAGACTGTTCATTTTTTTTGCAGCAAACTTACAAATTCAGCAGGGGATCAAATAATTATTTCCCCACTGTGTTTAACCCGAGCTTCTTATTGCTAAATGTTACAGCAACTCCTGAACAGACCGCCGAGTCCAGAGTTTTGCTGGCTGAGCAGAGCCGTGTGCAGGAATATGGGCACGGATCCTGTGGTACTGTGGAAGACTCTTGGTAAGTGGCTGGACAAGAGGACTGAATTGAAATGCATCATCTACATTTGTGTGGTTTTTGTCTACCAAAATAGATAGTCTACATGACTGCTTTCCAACCTCACCTTTTTTTCTGGAATAAAACAAGCTGTTTGTTACTGTACCTTCGAGACTCATTTATTTAATTGATAGGGATGGATATTATTATTATTATATTGATACCGATATTATTACTGATGCTGCTTATCAATACTGATAGTTATTAATACTCTTACAAATCTTACTCTCCATAATTAGGTGTGAACATGATAAACTGTGAAAAGATTCAGCAGTTATTGTGATTTAAAAAACAAATAAATAATAAGGTGTGTCCTGTGTTTCCTGTATGAATAATGCAGGAGGAGCATCACTA
The DNA here is from genome assembly GCA_037577275.1 of Bryconaethiops microstoma. NCBI lineage: Eukaryota > Metazoa > Chordata > Actinopteri > Characiformes > Alestidae > Bryconaethiops > Bryconaethiops microstoma. The sequence continues at coordinate 23,714,615 of JBBJLS010000041.1, read as the reverse complement.
CGAATGTTCTGATCAACAAATGTGTGTTGATGCGCAGAGCGCTGCTCTGTCCCTCCACTGATCCAATCCAACATCAGCAGATTAAAAACACAGCTGTCTTTTATAAACACTAATAGCAGCACCGGTTGTCCAGGAGATTCTCCAGATTTCAGTACTGACCAGTTTAGTACTAATATCTTGACACTCATCCCTACTTCTGATTGGCTGCACTTTTTTGTGATTCAATTAAACAGCAGTCCAGACTGTAATGGGTGGTCCGCCACTGTAACTTCTGCATAAATGGGCAGGGCTAAACTGATAAAGGCTATTTAAGTGTATAGTATGTATATATAAAATAATATAAATGTCTTTCTGGAAATCACTTTTCAGTAGTTTATAGGTGTATGTATGTGTTTAAGTCTGCTTAGCGCTATTTTCATTCATGTCTGTCTCCCTTTGATCAGGTGGGGTAAATTATTTCAGCACATCTTCTAGAAGACAAGAGAAGAAAAATGGATCAAAAGGGAAAACGCCTGAAGAGGACGAGGGTATCCAACATTTCTTCCACTCCTTTTGATGCAGGATTTGCTTTTGCTTGAGTTATTATGGTGTTTTTATTCATGAGTTATGGGTAATTCTTTCTTTGATTGTTTTCAGAGGAGAAGAAGAGGCGAGAGCAGGAGGATCAGATGTACAGGGAACGTCTGCGTACCCTCTTCATCATCGCAGTCATCATGAGCCTGCTGAACTCCATCAACACCAGTGGGGGAAATATATCCTGGAACGACTTTGTGAACGAGATGCTGGCTAAAGGCGAGGTTTCGCGGGTGCAGGTCGTCCCAGAGAGCGACATCGTCGAGATCTACCTCCACCCCGGAGCAGTTATCTTCGGCAGGCCGGTGTGTTTTCTGTTTATTGTGGAACGGTTGTCTGGTCAGCCCAGGGCTTGTCCAACAAACCTCCATTCATGTGCAGTAACTTTGAGGCCAGTGTAGAAAAATGCTCATTTTATTCCCCTTTACTTCAAACACAGACGTTTACGTCTGTATTTCTACACTGGAGAAATGGGGCAAATAGGGTTGAACAATATCAGACTTAAGAGAAAGTTGCTTATGCTGCGACTGCACAGACAAAATAAACTTTCCAGAAATGCTCTGAAAATACTCTGTACTGAATACACTATGCGATATACAAAAATGCTGTGGTCAGTAAGAAAATCAGAATAGCAGTGATTTACATATGTCAGCCTTAAAGTCACAGTAACAAAAACAGCCTGTTTAATTCTATGGTTGGAAAATGGTCATGTAACAATGACTTATGATGAATTATTAAAATTATTATTTGGTACACAAACCCATGAAACTATAGAAATAAAATGTAAAATACAGGCCCCTTAGCCAATCAGTGCCCTTAATGGTTAAAATTACATGAAGACCTCAATGTTTGGACCCACCCACAGATTATACTCTGCTTTTTCAAAATTATATTACAAAAAACACCGGAGAGACAGAAAACAAATGTAACTGACTGGTTTTCAATGTTTTGTGTTCTGTAGTAACATTTTTTGGCCACAAAGGCTTAAACTATTAGGTTTGAAGAAACATATCAGGTCTGTCTTTAGTGCAGTGACATTCACTTTGTGTTGATCATGAGAAAAGAAAATTGTCACTCAGTTCAACATCACACAATTCATTCTGGGTTATGTATCATTAGACAAAATTTCATTTTTCAACAGGATAATGATGCCAAGCATCTTCAAAATTATGGCAAAATTTGACTCACTGGTCTCTAGGTCTTTAAACCATTGAGTTCGAAATAAGTGTCCAGCAGATTAGTCAGAGCTGTTTGCTGCTTGAAAAGCTGCTGGAAGGGTTTGGACAAAAGTTATTTTCAAAAGTTGCTGCAAAAAATGTGGTGAATCTGTGCTGCTATGATAAAAGCAAGTGGGGTTATTTTGATGAAACTTGTACATCAGCTTTCGGAGCTATTAAACTGTACTTACAGTATATAATGTTGCATTACACTTCAAAACTAGTCAGTTACACTTATTTTACAAATTTCAATTTTTAAAAAAAAAAAACAATTTTGAAAGAGCAGCGGATTTTTTTTATATCTGAGGGTGGGCCAGACTTCTGGCCTGTAGTGAAGTGGCTGTTGAGCATCTCCTGTCCTCCTGACCATGTTTTTGGACTGTAGGAGGAAACTGGAGCTCCCGATAAATACACATACAGACTCAGGAGAAAGTGAATTCCACCGAATGTAAACCTTTTTCTGGCAATTTACATAACTCTTTTTTGTGTTAGAAGTCATACACTTCAGGTAAGACAGTACTTGTTTTGACTTGTTTTGAGCTGCAGGGAACCTAAGTACACATTTCCTCAAGTGCCTTTATACTCAAAACTGTGAAAATTCATTTTCCACATGAAAATTCACAGAAATATGAGGCTTTTAGCCGATTTTTCCATAGAATCATTTTTGTGAGTGTGAAGAACTTTAAGTGTCTCGATAGTGTTTAAAAATTAGTGTTTTAACAAGCAGAACCTTCAAATGGTTCAAGTGGTTCAAGTTGGTAAACAACCAAAGGTGGTTGTTCTAGGCCAGTGCTTAAAGACTTGTGCCAGAACTGCTCTGTTGTGTGTTACAGAGACTCGCCCTGATGTATCGCATGCAAGTGGCCAACATCGACAAGTTTGAGGAGAAGCTGCGCGCTGCGGAGGAGCAGCTGAATATTGATGCTAAGGACAGAATCCCAGTGTCCTACAAGCGCACAGGCTTCTTTGGGAAGTGAGTGGCCCCTCATGTCACTGTAGGAGGTGAAGCAGCTGCATTACTGATTTTTGTCATGTTCTCTAATGTCGTTTATGGTGTTGCAGTGCCCTCTACGCTCTAGGCATGGCTGCAATCGGCGTCGCAATCCTGTGGTACATCTTCCGCCTGGCAGGGATGGGTGGGCGAGAGGGGGGATTCAGCGCCTTTGTGAGTCTGGCTGTTCAGAATTTCTTTCAAATTATTGTGTTTTTATTTATTAATAAATTGGTTAATAAAAACAATGTTACATGTAATACTTCATTTTATATGCCTAGAATCAACTAAAAATGGCAAAGTTTACAATCGTCGATGGGAAATCTGGGAAAGGCGTGAGTTTCAAAGACGTAGCAGGGATGCACGAGGCCAAGATGGAAGTGAAAGAGTTTGTGGATTACCTGAAGGTAAAGTCTTAGTAATTTTTATTCACTAACCCCATTGTCAGCATAAGATGCCTGAATCAGTGGCTTGTAGCGCCACCTTGCTGGTGTACAGTTAGAGACTGTAGCCTGTCTTTCTCCACCCTCTAGTCCACTATCAATGGTAGCGCTGCCCGATATGGACAAAATATCAGTAATGTGATTTTACTGCTACAGATTATGAATGTGATTCCCATATAATCACTTTTCTGGAAGTAAAAAGGCTTAAAGTCTGTAAATATAGTTTGAAAAAGTACATTTGCTGCCCCCATCCCTACAGACCATATATATGGAAAATAAGCTACAAAAACTGAACCAACACATTTAAATATCTCTTCTCAAATATATCTAGTTGTTCTAGTCATCAGAATACTGTTGGTGCTGAATGCTGAGTGGTTGGAACACATTTAACATGAACCTTGTATCTTTAGGCATTTTGCAGCCTGTCACAGTAAAAGAGTTACTCCTGTTTCTGTAACTGAATCTACTCCATATGCTTGACTTGAGTCATTTATAGTGGGCCTGTAATGTAGGTTGAGCCTGTGAAGTAGCCAGTGAGTAGAAGTAGAGTAAAGCCCTCAAGTTTGTGTTTGCAGAATCCTGACAGATACCTGCAGCTGGGGGCCAAAGTCCCTAAAGGCTCTCTGCTTTTAGGGCCGCCTGGCTGCGGGAAAACCCTGCTGGCCAAGGCGGTCGCTACTGAGGCCCAGGTGCCGTTCCTTGCCATGGCTGGCTCAGAGTTCGTGGAGGTGATTGGAGGTAAGATCTCAGCACTAATGCCACCATGAAAACTTTTTCTAGATGTTTCTTGTGTAAAGCTGGCTGATCTGTGTTAATGTAGGCCTTGGTGCTGCCAGGGTGAGAAGTCTGTTTAAAGAGGCCCGGGCACGGGCTCCCTGCATTGTCTACATCGATGAGATTGACGCTGTTGGCAAAAAACGATCCACCAACATGTCTGGCTTCACCAACACTGAGGAAGAGCAGACCCTCAACCAGCTGCTGGTGGAGATGGATGGTGAGAAGCAGAAACACTGTATTCACCATTAATAGTGTGATCATAAGATCATATATTTCCATTTAATGAGATTTCTGTTGGTGTACAATTTACATTAATGTATTAAATCTATAAAAGAGGCCGATAGTCTTCTCCGTTATTTGTAGAAAAGTTTATATGAATGTATGTAATGCCTGACAGCCTTCTTTGTGTATCAGTCATGTAAGAACAGCACTGTGCAAAAGCTCTTGAGCCACTCTTCATCTCTCTCTGATCGTCTGGAATCATCTACACCCGTTTCTTCACTGGTTCAGGACTTAAGTTAGATGAGCTTTGTTATGCTTGAATGACTCATACGTAGGTCACTGTGTGACTTAACAAACAAAAGACATTCCTCTGGAACTGGGACATCTGTAACGTTGATTTGCAGGGGATAAGAAGTCTCAGCAAAAATGACTGAGATGGGCCGTATATTTTCTTGTGTCTTTCAGGAATGGGTACCACCGATCATGTGATTGTCTTGGCGTCCACCAACCGAGCAGACATTTTGGACAATGCGCTGATGAGACCTGGCAGGCTTGACAGACACATATTTATAGACCTTCCCACGCTACAGGTACTCTCTGTCTGTGTCTGTGTGTGTGTGTCTGTGTGTGTGTGTCTGTGTGTGTGTGTCTGTGGGTGTGTGTCTGTGGGTGTGTGTCTGTGGGTGTGTGTCTGTGGGTGTGTCTGTGGGTGTGTCTGTCCGTGTGTGTGTGAGAGATGTTAAGTTGGAATGAGTTGAATGTAGAAACTGAAAAATCTCTACTGACTCTGTTCAAGGAGAGAAAGGAAATATTTGAGCAGCACCTGAAGATCCTGAAACTTTCCCATCCTGCTGATTTCTACTCTTTACGACTGGCTGAGCTCACACCAGGCTTCAGTGGTGGGTGTCCTGCTCTCATGCAGTCACAAATTGCAAAAACATATCATATGTCTACTGCTATGTAGTATTTATATATCTATCCTAACATGAGATATGCATAAGCTTATCTCATGATTGGTTAGATATATAAATCCATTCATGCCAAAAGTTTTTGCACATCACTGGTTTTTACCAATTATGCATTTATTTCGTATGTTGCAGATTTTTACTCTTGTTAAATGTTTTCTTTACAACACTGAGAATCTGTAACAGCGCATGTCTGACATCCTATTAACTGGTTGTGTGGTGATGCAGAGTCAAATTGTAGTCTGTTTCTCATTACTGTTTCATCCTATTAGCTGTCAGTTAACAGCTTATTTAACATCTAACAGTTGTCTGGTGATCCACATTATAATTATAGTTCTTATAATTATTTAAAAATAATTATTTGTAGGTCAGTTGTGATGAATAAAACAAATGACATTCTTGCTAATGAAGTAAATCAAATATTGTACATAGTCTAAATATATTTTTAAATTTGTTAGCATAGAATATTGAGTGTTGTGACGTCCAAAGTCAACAGCCGCTAGAGGCCGCCATTGGTTAATTTATATATTTGAACTTTTATTTTGAAAGTGTTGGTTGCGATGTCCAATTTCACCTAGTTCAGCAACAGCTGGTGTTGGTTTAAGTTAAAGTGATTGTGTGTGTGTTTTGGTTCAGGTTCTTGTGTGTGTATATATAGTTCCTTAGTTCATGTCCTGGTCATCAGTCCACCCTCACACTTCCTCTAGGTTGTACCAGTTGTTTGTGTTCTGGAGTTTGTTTATGTTTTAGCCCTCGAACCTTTCTTGTGTTTGTTTTTGAAGACAAAGAAAGATGAGAGAAATGGAAATCTGCAGTTGCGTTTCCTTCCCTCACTGGTACGGAGCCTATGTGACAAGTGTAGAAAATCTGTGTGTGAAAAGGCTCACATGCCTGCTCCTCTAAGGAAGACAGTTTGATGAACCTGAAGCTGATTGCTGAACCTAAATGTACTCAAAGTGTTCTCAAAAGATTACTACATAGCTTATTTTCAATTACTTAGTGTCTATAGAGTATTGAATATTACTCTTTACTTGTACTCAGAGAATCTAAATGTGTGTTGTTTCTGTACTAGGTGCTGATATTGCAAATATCTGCAATGAAGCTGCCCTGCATGCAGCCCGAGAGGGACACAAGTCCATTGACACCTTTAACTTTGAGTACGCTGTGGAGAGAGTTATAGCAGGTAGCACAGAATTCTCTGACTAACTGTTGACTCCGAAAATGTTTTGAGTTGATGGTTGTTGGTGGTATGTGTGTGACGTGCAGGCAGTGTGAAGAAGAGTAAGATCCTGTCCAAAGAGGAGCAGAGAGTGGTGGCCTTCCACGAGTCTGGGCACGCTCTTGTCGGCTGGCTGCTGGAGCACACGGAGGCTGTCATGAAGGTACATGATACTGAAATACAGTGATTTTTTTTTTTTGCTCAGTGCTAAATCATTAGTCTGATAGATGAATGGTTAGATTGGATTGTATTTAGTGCAGTGTAGAAAAAAGAAGACGACATTCAGGACTCTTGAATGACAGTTCATTAGTCCTCCTCCCAACCTCCAAGCAAGTTTAGCTGTTCAATAAAAAGAAAATTTGCACTAACATTGATCTCAGTTGAGTGAAAGGATTAAAAATTATTCCTCGTGTTTCATAATAAAGTAGTATAATTGTGACAGCTCACAAGAATTCTAACCACAGTCTTCGTCAGGCCCTTCATTTTTTAAAATAAATTGCTCTACAGCTATTATGGAGTTTAAGCTCATGATTGTGTTCTTTCTCTGGGGAATTTGTATCCTCGGTCAGGTCTCTATAGCCCCGAGGACCAACGCAGCTCTTGGCTTTGCTCAAATCCTGCCAAAGGACCAGTACCTGTTCACCAAAGAGCAGCTGTTTGAGAGAATGTGCATGGCTCTGGGTGGAAGGGCCTCTGAAGCGATCACTTTTAACAAAGTCACCACAGGTATGGCTATTAGCCTCCAATCTAATCTTATCCACATAGCACATGGTTCACTTATTATGAGCATTATCAATGTTACAGCTTTTTGTGATCACATATGGGATTAATATGTAATTTTTGTAGTTCAGACAGTTAGGATCTCCGGTGTGGACCCTCACGCAGACCGTTATGGGTTAAGCTATTTTTGACTTGTTTACCAGGTGCTCAGGATGACCTGCGGAAGGTGACGCGTGTCGCCTATGCGATGGTGAAGCAGTACGGGATGGTGCCTAGCGTGGGTCAGGTGTCCTTCCCTGAAACAGAGGAGCAGGGCGCTATTGGACGCAGACCCTTCAGCCAAGGCCTGCAGCAACAGATGGACCATGTGAGTGTACACACACATGCACACCCATAGTACATGCACCTAAGAGTGAAATGCATCAAATACATCTGTTTAATCCAGCTGTTGCTCATGACTGATGGGCAGCGAGTCAGTTGTAATTGGCTTTCTCTGTTTTTCAGGAGGCTAAGATGCTTATTGCTCGAGCTTACAGGCACACAGAGAAGCTGCTGCTGGACAACAGAGATAAACTTGTTGTGGTGAGTTCAGTATGCTAAACGTGTCTCTGAGCAGGACGTCCTGTCATTAATCATCACCACCACCATCATATTTACATAGCACCTTCCTCAAACCCAAGGTCACGTGTGTGCTCCTTTTTTGTGTGAGCAAAAAAAAAATCACTTAGGTTGAGTATTCAGGAAAAAACTGAGTTTTACATTTGTAATACACTCACAATGTTTATCATAAGTGTATTTTGTAGAATTGCTGATCATCAGCCATGGTTTCAGTGTAGGTCCCATAATAATAATGGCCCAAACCCGGCCCAAACCCAGCCCAGAACCTGATAGTTTGTTGGTCCCTGTCAGACTCAGACCTTTAATTCTTTTCTAATACTTTTCAGAGCAGATGCTTATAAAGGTCCTTATAGTGGTAGTGATTCCTCCAGGCTGGCCTATAGAGTTGATATGATTATGATTTTTTGTCACCCCAATATGATTCAGAATTTTTCATGAAAAATACACTCAATACACAAATGAGACTGTTTGAATAAAAACAAGAATATGACACAATATTAAATTCTCGGTTTTGATACCCCAACTTCAGATTGATGCCTCACCACACTAATGCATGTTTACGCCCATTGTTCTGTGTTTGTGTCTAGTTGGCTAATGCTCTTCTTGAGCGAGAGGTGGTGAACTATGACGATATTGAGGCTCTGCTCGGACCCCCTCCTCATGGGCCCAAGAAAATGATTGCTCCTCAGAGCTGGATCGAGGCTGAGAAAGACAAGCAGGACACTGGAGAGGAGAAGCCCCAGCGGCATCAGAGACCACCAAGGAAGGAGGAGGAGGAGGAAGAGGTCAACCTGGGGCCGGTGTGACGCCCCCAGTGCACTTAAACCAACCCAAAACGCAGAAAGGGCAAAGATCATGCTAGGAAGGGTCTACTTCTTAGCTTCACTGCTTATTTTTTTAATTTATTTTTGGGAAAGAGCGCTGCTAAAGCGGTGTTCTAAAAATGTGATTGTAGAAGGAATCCGATTGGCTTAGATTTTTTCTGTATAACAAAAGTTTTTTTTTTTTTTGGTGTTTTGACCAGATGTGAAATTTAAAGTTTTATCAACAAACTGATGGTCTACAGAAAATTTCACAGCTAAGCTTTTGTTGTGCTTCCCTGTAGAGCTGCACCTCATGCATTGTTTATTGAGTTGTGTGCGTCTGGTGTGTGATGAGCCTCATTATAAAACACATGGTTCATAAAGACGCCTGATTGATTTAGAACAGATCAGTGGTTACCCGGACTGGATAGCAGGCTCCAATACACAGTTTTGTATTTCTTTTATTCAACATTACGTTGAATAAATTCTATTTTGTGTACTCTTTTGGCTTTCTTTTTGTGTACTTTTTTTGGTGATCATTTCGAGCCTTGAATGTCTCTTCTTTTATTCTTAACTATGAAGATCACTTTACAAAATACATCAGTTCTAATATATGCTGTTTGTTATGAAATAAATATTAAAACAAAATCACATTCAGCAATAAGAGCCACCGAAAAACAAAGTAAGAAAAAAAAAAAAAGGAATTGTATCTGTATCAGTGAATACAATCTTTGTCATGTTCCACAAGGCAAAAAAAATAAGCATGTCAAGCTGTCCTTTCTGAAGCACTGTGAACCTGTCAATCACCAGTGAATGGTGATTTGTTTATAGGTTTTATATACAAATTAATGAGTCCTAACATTTTAAACCACCAATCTATTATTGTGAAGGCCCCCCTCGTGCTGCCGAAACAGCTCTGGCACGTTGAGGCATGGATTCCACAAGGCCTCTGAAGGTGCTATGATTTCTACACCGGGATTTTACAGCAGATCCTTTATGTTTTGTAAGTCGTGAGGTGGAGCGTCCATGGATCAGACTAGTTTCATTTATACTTCCTTGGACCACTTTTGGTTAGTATTGTTCACAAGATCTGATGTTTTAGAGATGTTCTGACCCAGTCATCTATCCTTCACAGTCTTGTCAAAGTAACTCAGGTGTGTGTGTATACTGTAACTTGCAATATTCCATCCGTAACATAACGGGTCAGCCTTTAAAACAGACTCCAGCTATCAATGACAGTTTTGTACCTTTTGCTATTCCTACACATCGGCAAACCTCTACAGTCGTTAGCTTTCTTGGATCTTACAGCAAAAACAATCAAGAAAATCTGTGCTTAGGTTCACTTAAATCCACGCTCCCTTATTCTTTGTGGAACACACATTTCAGGCAGCTGTGCCATTTTTAAAAACATTTTAAACCTAACATCTCCTGCAACATCTGTGGCACATGGGAGCTTCATCACTTGCTCCCTGCTTCGGTTGTAGGTGTGATGTGTGCCGACGGGTTTTTCTGACAGGGAAACAGGTCATCAACCAGACATTACATACAGGCATAAGGCTGAGAAATTCTGTAGTATTCCTTTAAGCTGTGAAACCAGTCAGGATGCAGTGGATTTCTGGGCCCTGGCTGGGCCAAAACATTGTTGTGTTAAAGTCTGTGTTTGCTATTAGAGCAATTGCCAGTCCTGGGAACCCCACATTTCTTGTTGTCCCCTATCTAGCATTGTTAATTTAACTTATCTGCTACACTACATGTCCAAAACTTTCCAGACAGCCCTTCTAATAGTTGTATTCACCTGCTTTAAGGTGCCCATGCAGGTTCAGTATGTATAATCTTGAGGGAAAAGCACTGACAATACAATAGGATGCTCTGGAGCAACTGCACATGAGGTCACGATGCCCAGTATCAGCATCCATCCAGTACCTTTGAGATGAGCTGCAGTGGCTTTTATGGTCCAGAACTAATCATTCAACACACCTGTCCTTACTAACGCTTACTTGCAATCAAATGCTCACAGCAATGTTCCAACATCTAAAACCTTCCTAGAAGAGCAGAGGCTGTTCAAAATCAGACTCAGAAAACTTTATTGATCCCAGAGGAAACTGCTTTGAGGAGGTGTCTACAAACTTTTGGACATGTAGTGTGACTGTCAAAGCCTTCATGAGTTGGGTGTTGTAGAGGAACCACACACCCTCCCCCCAAGAATTAGAGAAAGTGCTTAATTTAATACTTTCTCTGCCATCCCACCCTGACCTTTGATCATATGGAGCCTTTAGGTAGCTAATTCTTGTGTCTTCTTAGTATGTATCGATGCACTCCTGCTGCCTGTTGTTGTTTGGGAGTTAGGTGAGTCATCAGTGCCTCGCTGCTCATCACATCAGTGCGGTGAAATGGCTCACTGATCCGTGACGGGACAGGGGGAGAAAAACAGCTCACGCTGTCTGACATGACAGCGGCGACCTTTTGCAGTAAAACACCAGAGGGGAATACGAAAAAGCTCAAATTCAGTCTACCAGTATCTTGATCAATGATCCACACACCTACACAGATTCCCCCCATTCTTATCAGCAGGGGCGACCTCAGCTGCCCCAAATGTTGAAGATGGGGAATGTTTAATTTTTTTTTTTTCTGAGGCTTTTGGGGGTGACAAGCTCTATGTAGCCAGACTGGTCTAGTCACTGGAGTACATATTGGCTAGTTTCTTGAACCGTGGCCCCCAGTCGTTGAGGTAGTCATAGTCTTGGTCTTCCTCTGAGCCTGTGGAGGCGATGGAGCTCAGACTGCCAGCCAGAGAACCGTCTCCTTCATAGTCATAGATCAGGGCTGTGTCGTACGGAGGCATGTTGGGGTCATTGTCTGCAACGTCCAGGCCCTGCAAGGAGAGACAGGAAAGACAGAACAGTGATTTCAGAACTTTCAGCAGATAACTGCTTATAAAGGATACTGGGAGCAGACAGATGTTGAGCTCTGGATGATATATCACACCAATGACTGATGATGTATTTATTGTGGTCCAGAAAAGAAGAATGTTTAGCTGACACTAATTATGTAAAAACGTTTAGAAATTAATGTTATATGGGGATCCATTGTGCATTCAGAAGGGGGCCAAAAGAGGACTAATGCCAGGCTCTGTCTCATCCTGCATTTATTCAAATACATTTCTGGTGCGTTTACAGCCATTTGTAGCCTTTTCTCTTGATCTATTTTTTTCTCCCTAAGTTCTATGTTCTATGTTACAAAAAACTTTAAAAATAAGTCTTACAAAATTTTAAATTGAGGATTAAATCCACATGAATTTACATACAGACACATCCATAATGGATATCATTGGATACACCCTCTTGGCTCTCGACGAAGGCAGTCGCATCTTTTTCCTCTCCTTCCCTTCTCTCTCCTGCTGGCTCCTCTTGTCTTGTCCTGTCTAGTTTCTGTCTCTGAGACTCTCCTTGCCCTGCTCTCCAAATA
>JBBJLS010000041.1:23687874-23702502 GCA_037577275.1 Bryconaethiops microstoma | reverse complement strand
TCTTTCTCTCTCTCTTTCTCTCTCTCTCTCTCTCTCTCTTTTTCTCTCTCTCTCTCTCTCTCTCTCTCAGAGGAGGCAGTGAATGAGGTGAAGAGACAGGCCATGTCAGAGCTGCAGAAGGCCGTGAGCGAGGCAGAGAGGAAAGCCCATGAAATGATTTCCGCCGAACGCTCGAAGATGGAGAGAGCACTGGCAGAGGCAAAGAGACAGGCTTCAGAGGACGCCCTGTCTGTCATTAACCAGCAGGAGGACTCCAGCGAGGTGAGCACTTACACACAAACAAACACACATAGGATAGTTTTGGCATTTTGAGTAGATTAAATTAAGCAAAAGAGGACAAATCTTTTGCTTAACTGATCATCTGGAATCATCTGCTCCTGTTTATTCACTGGTTCAGGACTTAAGTTAGATGTGTTGTGTTCTGCTTGAGTGATTCATACCTTTGGTCACTGTGTAGCTTAAACATTCTTCAGAAACTGGTAAGGTTCAGGGACTGGACTGAAATGAGAGACTTTGAAAGTCTTTCAGGAAGCCTGGAGATCTGTTCCTCAAGACTACATTAAAATACAAGAAAGTTTGACTCTTAGGAAGCAAAATATAAAGAAAGGAGGGGTGGCTCAAGACTTTTTCACAGTACAGTGTGTGTGTGTGTGTGTGTGTGTGTGTATTTATATATATATATATAAAATTTATTTATTTTTTATTTCTGGGCAGCAATTACATTTTTATCACGATTAAACACATGCAAAATTAAATAATTAATTCCAAAGTACTGTATTGCACACATTTATTTTTCAAGTACTGCTATATGAACAAAAGTGCAAGAGCATTGGGTTTGCAAACACTTTAAACAAATAAGGTAGTTTTCAAATCAAATATAAAACCAAAGCTATTTGCCACGGCAGGGCATTCACGTTTTATCTAGTTTGTTATAGAAAAATAAGTTACCCTCAGAATCCAGAGCATTATAGCAGCTGCAAAAGGGGACCTACTCCATATTAAAGTCTATGTATCTGAATGCAGTTTCATTAAAGTTCCTGTAGGTGTAATGGCCAGTTGTCCCATTACTTTTGTCCATATAATATGGAGCACAAAAAAGCAACGAACTTTCAAAATAAAAAGATTTTATATATGAAGAGTTCAGATGCAAAAGCCTCTAAATGCCATCTCCGTCAAAAATGAGATAACGATGTTGAGTAAATGCTCTCCCCACGTAGTATATGTAAATCAAATCATTTTGCTTCAAAAAACATTAAATACCACTCTCCACCTCGTTTGAAATATCGATATGTTGGCAAAATGCCACTTCCGTTTGGCAGCAAAAGCGTCTATGTTCCGAGAACCAATCAGACCGCAAGATCGAATCATGTGAACCCGGCATTTTTGTAAACAGAATTTCTGAGCCAGCTAACACAGAGAATTTTGCTCCGTAGCCCACCCGGAAAAAACCCTACCGCCGAGAAATTTTACAGGGACCCTCAGCTCCCTGAGACCTATCGAACGTGACCAGTCGCGAAACACTCCTCGCCGGGGAACTGGAGTAACTGACATGCGAACCTACGCGCTCTGAGCGGCATTGCTCCGCGGGGCAAGCACCCAGACGTACCAAATTTCACAGGCAGATCCACCCGGAACCGGAGAAACTCACACATTCACCTCACCCCGCACTGTTCTCTCATAGAGATATTATTAACCTAAACTTTTTGAATCTGCTTTTTATGTTTTTATATAATTTTGCATTACACTTCAATATTATTAAACACTTTAATACTTAATGTATTTTGTTTGGTTCAATGTTTTGTTTGTGTATTGTCTGGGGTGTGTATTGTGTATGTGGTGGGATTAGCTCATGAGCACAGGTGCCATCCGAAAATGGGTATGGATGTATGAATGAACCTAACCCACACCCCACCACCACTCAAAAGTAATGAGACGCCTGACTACCAAACTGATTGGAAAGCAACCCAAAAGTATCTCAAGTAAAAGAAATGGGATATTCGTTAATGGCAAGGTCAATCACCTGATCTCAAACCAGCGGAGCAGTTTTACAGTTGTGGACAAAAGTAATGGGACGCCTAACCTGAAGTTTCAAAATAAAAGGATTTTTTAAAAATCTGTGTTAACGTGTGATAAAAAAATTTGTCGGGGTTAAGTAAATAATGCCCAGCTGTAATATAAATACAAATTCAGATTGTTTTGTTGGTCCTGTAGGTCACACTGGTTTTCTTCTGGTTTTTCTTCTAGAAGAAGTCTAGAAGTCCTGATAATATACAAAAACAAAAACACACATACACACACAAACGAATAAAATCAAATCATCACCCACTGGTCCACTTCCTCTCTCTATCACGTAGCTTATCCACGTGGCGTCCACTTCACACCACACGACTAGCCACACTCTCCACTACCCTGAAAATAGCACACACACTGTCACACACTTCCCTTCTTCAAATAACACACACTCACAGCACCTCCAGCGCCTCCCTCCATCACTTTCACTCTCTCTTCATTTATCTCCCTCACCCCCCACCTCTCAGAGTGGGAGACGTCTCCCCTGCAGGCCGACGGACGCAGCTTTATCTGCTGAGAGCCGCTTCAGAACCCGCGGTCTGGGCTCTGTGAAATCATTTCCTTCACTTGAAATGTAGGATGGACTTTTGCTAATTCCAAACGATTAGACGATTAGTTTGGCGGAAAATCTAATTTACTGCAAATGTAGTCGGTCAGCCGAGACTTGATTGGCACCTGGAGTTTAGCCTAGGGTGGGGGTGGGGAGGGTGAGGGAAGAGGTGTTCACTAATCATTAATAAGGTGTGTTGGAGTGTCGGACCCCTCAAGATTTGTTGTGAAATGCAGATTTGAAGGACTCATGTAATGCTTATAATAATATTAAACTAATGATAATAAACATTTCCATAGTGATGTGAGGTCAGACATGAATGTGCAATGCATCCAACAACAAAGGCAGCATGAAGCTTCTCTTACACAGTGATAGAAAACTTGGTAGAACACGTAAAGCTCAGATTCCACATGCTGATCCTTTGTATTATAACCATTGTGGATATGTACACACATGTACTCTGGGTTCAGATTTTAATTATTTAAGGAGGAAATAATTAAAATCTGAACTAAAGAAGGTTTGAAATGGCTAGCCTCTTTCTATAGGCTCCCTAGTGGCTGAATGGAATAGAGTTGAATATTTTTAATGAATATCATCAAATTTTTCATTTTAAACAGGACACTGTGTGAGTGCCTAAAGATACAAGGTTCCAATCTCGCAACGTTCAGCACTACCAGTATACTGATCACCGCCTGATCATCTGGAATCTTCAGTGCAATAAAAAATATATAATAGGAAATCGTATTTTTCTGCGTTGTTTTGTGAATGTGGGGTTCATTTTAAAGTGTTGATGTAACATGTTTACTCTGCTAACCCACTCCTGTTTGTGTTTTTATGTGTTTGCAGAGCTGCTGGAACTGCGGCCGCAAGGCGAGCGAAACCTGTAGTGGTTGCAACACGGCACGCTACTGCGGCTCCTTCTGCCAGCACAAAGACTGGGAGAAGCACCACCACGTGTGCGGCCAGGGCCTGCAGGGTCTGCCCGGGGCAGGCGGCAGCGTCCCCCTGGGGCTGGGAACACCTGCCTCCTCCTCAACATCCACATCCTCTTCCTCCTCGTCCACCAGTGTCCCACCCACACACTCCGAAAGCAATCCCCCCGGACCCCTAAGCCTGGCCGGGGCGGCTGGCAGCCCGAAGGACGCCAGCTCCAGCTCGAGCAGTGCCTCGCGGTCCACAACCCCCGCCACACCGGCCCTGCTGGACTCCTCATCGCGTTGACTTCTTATTTTTAACCCGCAATGACCCACAACACACTCACCTGTTGCTGCTGCTGCTGCTTCTGCTCCAAGAGAAAAAAAATCTCCACACGTTTACCCTGTTTACCAGCTGGCAGGACAGGACGGCTCAATATTTACCCCCCTCAGCTATCCGAAGCGTTCGACCTCTCGAATGAAAAAGAGTGTAAAAAGAAGAAAATGAATAAACACACACAGCTCTTAGTCTCCCAACTGTCTACATGTAAAAACAGACACAATGCAGAGAGGGTTTATTTCTCTGAGGGCCTCTGAGAAAACAGAAAAATTAGTATTAACCGTGTCCCACTTCTGTCTTATTATAAATAAGACGAATACGATTACTCCTGACTCTTCCTCAGAGGGAGTGTTGGGGCGTTTTCGGATGAACGAGAGTCAAACTCCTTCTGCAGAGGGGCAGCAAACAACATCTGGATTAACCCCCTAACCAGACCACACCTGGATCTACAGCTCTCCGTTCCGAATACCGGTATGTTTTTGGCTTTAACGACAAGAAAAGTCCAAAAAAATAAATCCAAAAGAGATAATAATGATGCTTAATATTAATGCTAATAATAATAATAATAATGATAATAATAATAAAAGCTTAAAGACCTGATAACTACCTTGCTAGCGAGCCAAGAAAAACCTACACCGGACTCACCTCTCTGTTCTGACGCGAACCCAAATGAATTTTAAGGAAAAAACAAATAAAAGCAAAAAAAAACCCAAAAAAAACAAAGACAAAAAAAAAAACCATGATCCAAACCTTTTTAATACACTGCCAAAGTCAAGGAGAATAAAAGCACTCGTCTCGTAACCAAACGCAAACAATTTAACCTCCTCAACCCTGAGTGTGGTTTCTGCGGAGAGCGAAAGGAGCGGCCGACCCCCCCACCCCACACACACCCCCACACACCTCCTCCTCGCCCAACTGACCCGCTCAAGGAGAGAAATGAAGGCTAGGATGAGCCAACCGGGCAAGACGGCAAGAAAAAAGGGACGGAAATGAGGAACGCGCTCATGGCCTCAAAGGAAAAGACATGGCACTGGGAACTGCCCAAAAACACACACACACAAAAAAAAAAAACTAACAGACTGCCCGTGCAAGGATTGAAGGATTGTACACTAAGGATGAGCTTTTTCCCCCTCCTTCTGAAGCAATTTTACGTTTTTTCTAACAAAAAAACCCTGAATGCTGAGACCTTTTGCTTTGAGTTAACTTTTCACTTTTTTTTTTTCTCCAAAGCATGACAAGCAGACTGATGCAGCCCATGAAAGTGGCGCCGACTCTTCTAGGTTCTCTCTCTCTCTATCTATCTATCTTTCTCCACTTCTTCTTATTCCTACCCCCTCCTTCTCCTTTGTCTCTTTTTCCTCTCCTGCTGTGAAGGCCCGCCCCTCCCTTGACAGAAAAGAGAAGAGGGGGGGATCAAACGTGTAGATATTTCCTTTTCTGTTGCTCATTGTCTCCGTCTCTCTAACGTCTGCCTGTGCTGCTCTTGTGTTTACTCCGGGGGGGGGGGGGGGGGGGATTTTTTTTTTTTTTTTTTTTTTTTTTTTTTTTTTTTTTTCTTCCTTTTTTTTCTTTTTTTTTTCTTCCTTTCTTTTTTCTTTTTCTTTTTCTTTTTCTTTTTTTTCCTTCCTTTGTCTTCTTTTCAGTTCAGGCTGAACACTGAAGCGGGACATAAAAAAAAAAAAGAAAAGAAAAGAAGAGACACTCCGAGGGGAGGAAGGTTGTGCTGTACCTTATTGTTGGGATTTGTTGTATCGATACTGATGAGAAAAAAAGGGAGAAATCCTCATGTAGAGTATTTTATATGGCTCGCATTGTGAGACAGTGAGAGGACGGAGGTGCAATATAGAGAAGGGAATTCAGCTACTGAATGGAACCTCAGAAACCACCCTTAGGGTAACCTTATATTATAATATACATATAAATATATTTAAAATAACAACAGTAACTTAATGTGAATGTACATAGTATTTAAAAGAGGTCCAAAAAAGAAAAAAAATGTGTTTGCCAAATAACAGAAACCTTTAAAGTATAATGTCTAGATTTTCATTTCCACTCTTTTCCTTCCGAATCAAAGCAAATGTAATTACTCATTCATGTCTGCATTTTTAGCCCCAGCCACACTCCCCCCCACCTCGTATTTTACTCTGTATAGTATGTAATCTATAGATGTAGGTAAACAAGGGGGAAGAGATTTTCTCATCACTGCTCATATAGATTACTGCTCCTCTGATTGATGCGTTGATATTTCCCCGGACTCTCCCCCTTTAGGAAGCGAGCAGGGATGAGGTTCGAGGGTTGCATCCATAACAGAAGAAAATAATGCCCTACTGATCAGATCTCATTCATCTCGTTCATAAAATGGCCGTTTTGCTCGTTAGGTCACGCACAAAGTGGACCAGGGTGCTTATGTGGTCATCTGCTGTGGTGTTGATGCAAAAAAAACAACTGATGTATCCACTGTAAGTACGGATGAATATTGGATCTGACATTGAAAATGCATTAAAGTTCATAGTAAATTTGGATGAGCAATTTGGCTTCTCTCAGTTAGTCATATTGTATCGACTCATTTTTCAACTTTAGGATGAGTCATTAGTTTGGAATAAGAGTGTTAGATCAGCTTTTGTTTCAGTTATACTTTAATAAGTGAAATGCTCTCCTGAACGGAATATCCGTACAGTGTTAACACGAGACCCGTTTTAGGCCATTACATCAAAAAATTCATTGTGTCAAATCTGATTCTACATTGTGTGAACTGTTGTGGGGCAGCTGGTGGCCTCGTGGTTACGGAGTTGCTCCTGCGATCAGAAGGCCATGGGTTTGAAACCCAGGACAGCTAGTGGCACCACTGAGGTACTCTTGAGCAAGATACCGTCCCCACACACTGCTCCCCAGGCACTGTGTTCCTGGTTGGCTGCTGCTTCAGTCGGGTTAATGAAGACTCTAACAAACATGGCAGAATGCAAAGCATCAGTGATAGTAGTAATTAAGTTATTTAATGCTATCATCATCATTATGTCATATTGACCATGTCATATTCTCTTTAATAACCTTATGTATCTCAAATCTGTCTAACTGTGGTACCTTATGGTTTATCTCAGGATCTAATTGTTTGAGACAATTAAAGATCAGAGTAGTAAGGGAAGAGAAACAACATTTTAAGATCTTAAATAGGGATCGCGCTGAGACTAGAGAAAGACTCTTTCTCAGGAACGGAATTTAAGAAGTGTGAGAAAATGGTCAAAATACCTTATTGATGTCAAACTGAGCTCAGTTCTGTCTCTGAGAAACAGACTGGACAAAGAAGATCTTATTTTGAATTTTCCTTTCCTCTGGGTAAGATCTTACCCCAAGCACTTGAAAGCCGCATAAGTTACGATAAGTTAGCATCAGCATGTTTATCCTAAATGCTTTAGATGGACTGCATTTCTCAGTATAAACTTCAAGTCAAAACCGTCCCATCGCTTCTGACTGACTAGCCTATTTTCACTCTGTGTCTGACGCAATGAGCGAACTGGCCACTGTGGAACTGAGACAAGGAGACAATGCCTCTCTAGTCCTGCTAGCCAAACTCTCGCTGGGATCTGCATGAATTGTCATAGTATGGGCCAAAGGGCCTCCATGGTGGTCTGGCCTTGACCTCACCCACACACACAAACACACACATACACACTAAACCAAACCAGTCCAGGGTCCAAGAGCCCTATACCAGAATCAAGCTATCATTTTAATTTCCCCAGCTATACTGCAGCACAGCTAGTCAGTCCATGTGCTCGTTTTTCTCCCCGTCTCTCGGCTTGACCAAACATAACATGGCTAACAGTGAATGGAAACTGCTCGTACTGAGAGTGTACTGATTAGCATGACGTTAAAACTGCTGGCCATAATCACTTTTGTTCACTGTTAGCATTAGCATTAGATCTCCCAGAGTTATTTGACTTCCACATGTAGATGCAGTAGCTGGCCGTCTTTCTGGAGGCGGTAGAGTCCACTCATGGCACAGCCAGGTCTGGAAACAGTTGAAGAGTGTTTAGAGAGAGAGAGACTAAAAATCCTCACGCTAGCAAAGAGCTACCATAGAGCCCTGTTGTTCCCGAGGGTGTCCATAAGTCCTCAAGAGTGAAGTCCTTTCGACATTTTTGGTCATCTGAGCAAAAACCAAAAGCACTCCAGCTTTACAGTAAAGGGTTCCTGCCTTCCAATGTCAAAACTGAATGGGCAAAACATGCCGTACCTCCGATATGGACCAAAACTTGAAGGGTTTTATTGTTTATGATGTCGTTGTCGTATTATTAGCGCTTTCAATGTTTTGATTGACAGCTCCTTTAATTTATCACCGTGCATATTTGAATGATCTATTTTCTTATTTCATAATCGAAATTAATATATACAAGGTTTTTCATCTTTTTTTAAGCTACATGATACTCTTACACCTGCCTGAAGGTGTATGTGTAGGAGCAAGTAATCCGAACTACAGTAGTGTTAGTTGTTCTCTCCCTCCTCAGGGTCACTTTTTATCGCTTGCCGTTCGGGTGTCATGCCTCGTCAGTCCTTTTCTCTCCTCTTTCCTCACCTCTGGTCTTTTCTAATCATTAGCTACCTCCTATCCAATAGTGCTAGAGCCACATGTTGCTCAGAGAATGGTGCCGCAAGCAGACATGCAAACCCAATGCCATCATCTCCCACTTTCTTTACTGATTATTACTTATGTTCATGTTGTTTATGTATTTTTTTTAATCTTTCTAAAAATAAAGGAGCCAGAAAAAGGTTATTCAGAGCAATGCGAAAAAAACCCCAATTTGGTTCTTTGAATAACACTTTTGCGAACGAGGTGTATGAACAGTGTCCACGTAATGTACAGGTTCAAAGAACCTTTGAGTAACCTTTATTTTTAAGAGTCTCATATCCTCAGAAATGCTCTCAAAACACTTTTAAGGCATTGATGGTGGCACATCACTGTGTCCAGCTACACAAAACACCAGTGTGTATCTCATTTAAAGGGACATTCTGGCCAAAATGAGAAATTCAAAAATAACTGAGATTTTGAGACTTTCCTGTTTAGAGTAGGAAAACTCCCTTCTGATGGTGTATCTTGAAGGAAGGAACTTTTAAAACCTTAAGCACTTGGGGGTTGTTTGAATTGTTTTTTTGTTCTGCAATTATATCTGCATTCATTCAGCCTCTACATCCGTGCATTTTTCTGACAGAGTGGAAGGGATTCTTAGTCCCTGAATGACACATTTGAGCAAATCGTGTTGTAGTCAGAGTCCTGAAACTGATGAGGCTGATGCAATTCTGCGCTACAAAATACTGCATAACCAGTGTTGGTGTGTGACATTTTGGCTTGGCGAAACAGAATCAGCCCCCAGCTTGAGTCCAGTCCCATTTTTTTTTCAGCAACCTCAGATTTTGTTGACCTGGTTTCGCTAGTCTCTCCTCCTGTTTGAAAAATGTGGTACTGTGATTTCGCATCACAAATCCAGCAGAGAATAGCAGAACTCTGATCCAATCGTCTTGGGCATTGTCAGATTGACAGGCCCAGTGGCATTGGTTGACACCAGGGGTTGCCATTTCGGGGGGGGGGGAGGGAATTTAGTCGCCCTTCCTGAAGTCTCATATGCCTAATTCACTTATATGGACAGGCCGGTCCTGCACACAACACAACATAAGTTAAATAGCTGTTTTAGGCCTGAATGTCCCTTTAGCGCAGGCACAGAAATGTGTATCACAGTCCCTGTCAGAGATATGCTGTGGCTTGGCATGAAATGTGCCAACATTTTGCTAATACAACAAGTTTGTTAATCCTTTTCTTGAAAGTGTAGAAGCCAAATAGGCTTGTTTCAGCTTCAGACACGCTTTACTTTAACGCATCCCAGCTTATCCCACAGTTATCCGAGAAACTCAAAGCACAGACCAAAGCATCTCTGCACGCTGATGGACCCTGAGGCGGCGACGGCATCCTGGACTTCGTGTAAACTGTGAACCAAAGTGTAGGGAATAGACCACACATTCGAAAGCACAAGACGGCACCAAACACACATTATAGCTTATAAGGTCGCTTGTTTCTGCAAACCCAAAGCTTCAGATAAAGTCGGCAGAAGCTGGCCTCGCTTGAAGACACAACAGATATTGTTATGAGTGCGATCACGTGGGTGAAGAGAGGGGACGAATGTGTGCTCGAGAGATAGGGGCTTTCTATTCATGATATTTGCTGTACGAACTACTTGAATCTCCAGAGCTTTAAAAGAACACCAACAGGCAGAGAAAACGCATGCACTTCTCTCCCTCCTCCTTCATTCCTTCCTTCCGTCCTTCCCCTGCACTTTTGCATGTCTGCTAGCTCATCGCTTTTATTTCACGTGCGAGCCAGCCGCGTATGAACTGATTTGTGGCTCGTTGTGTATACAACCAAAGTTGAACCAAAAAAACAAAGGAAAAGAATTGCTATTGCATCCTCCACACACACACGCACGCACGCACACACACACACACACACACACACACACACACACACATATAAGCCACAGTGTGGGGATGCTGGTTCTCTGAGCAGATCTGTGGTGGTTGAGGGGGGAGGTTTGAGGAGACATTTGGGCCTGCTAGCATGGAGGCAACAGCTAATCACGGGACCCTCTGAGAGAAATCTTCACGCCAATGCAGAAGATACACTAAGCTAATATGAACGTAGAAGGCTGAAGTCAAACTCAAACAATGGTATGTTTAGTTAGGTCCACCTAAAAAGCATGATGCCATCACTAGTGTGCCATTAGCATTCATTCATTTATGTATTGCCTCTCGGGTTGAAGCGTTAGATATACTTATGCTGGAACAGTCCCAGCCTTTTTCATTTTTTAAATTATGGCATCCGTGGGGGGGTATCACTGTGATGTTTTGCTAGCCGAGATGCATGCAGGCACAAGGCCTTTCTTACTTCCATATTGGGACCCTTTACAAGTGGACATGGCTCATCCTATTGTACTGTAAACCTCACAATATTAAGACTAAAAAAAAAGAAGAAGAAAGAAACGCTATTGTTAGCAAAAGCTGGGGTGGACGCTTGATCTCCTAAATGCTAAAAAAAAAAGAAATAGGCAATTTTTTGTAAAGATACCTAAAAGACAACGGCTTGGTTTGACATATTTAGGGAAACATTATTTACTGTATTGTGCAATACATTGTTACAGAAAAAGACATTGTTTCTGTAGGAAAAGGTCGGTGTGATAAAGAAAATGTTTTTTTTCCCTCTCTCTTTAAAGGTCCTGTTATCAGTCTCTAGATGAAGTGAACTGTGCCAGGAGGATTTTGATTTTTATTCTCATTTTCGTTTTCTTGCATGCTCCCCCTCCCTCTTTTGCTACCCCCTCCCCTCCCTTACTGTACGCTTCGTTGGATATGTGACGCTGTAAACATTCTAAATCAGGTTATTGTCTGTGTTGAGATCCGTATCTGTGTAATTAAAAAAGACAGTGAAATATAAAACCGCCTCATGTCATTTCTTGGGCAGCTTCTTGTTTTTTTTTTGTTTTTTTTTGTGGGCAGTCAAGCATGACCTAAATGTACCTAAATGTGTTTATATGGAATGTGGATGATGGTAAAAAATGAAGATAAGTATTAAAAAAATAAAAAATTCTAAACCCGAGCGTTTCGCACCAAACAGCCCTGAACGGTTGTCAATCAGTGTAATTTAAGAAAAAAACTGAAATATTTCCAGTTTACCACGTGACCTACAGGTGGGCCCCTGGCTGATTTAAGCCCTGCGTGGCTGTCAGGAGGGTTTGGTCTTCTCGATCCCACCTGAAGAAAGACGTTCTCTCCTCAGCCTGAGATTTAGATATCGTCCTCAGAATTTTCCCTTTGAGCTGATCGAGGGATTTACGAACTGTTTAAGAACATTAGCCGCGTTGGAGTGAGTCTGCAGGCCTGTGGTACCTGGAGAAGAAGCAGGAGCAGGAGAAGAACCAACTGAAAGTGGCATGAGTGAAGTAAGCTGACTGACATGGCGGAGCAGATTTACGACATTAAAGGTGCTCTGAACTCTGGAAGTCACTTCACAGAGGACCCAGTAAGTCCCTGCATGAGTGTAGTGTCGGAGAACGTGGTGGAGGTGAGGTTTCTGCTGTAGGCTTGCTTGTGAACCAGGTTTCTTGGTTGCTTTTCTCCTCCAGGCTTTGTTAATTGGCTCTTGATGAGATTTGAGATGGATGGAGTCACCAGTGCCTTTTAATGCATAGCTTTCTTAACTCTTGTTTGCTATGTCCATGCTGTTCAGATAAACCATTGTCTTGTCCTTACTTGATGAAGACTACACTGTATGGACAAAAGCATGGGGACGCCTGCACACCACACCAACAGGGACATCAATGACATTGCATTCAAATACATAGACTTTAATATGGAGTTGGTCCCCCCTTTATGGCTAGAACAGCTTCCACTCTTCTTGGAAGGCTTTCCACAAGATTTTGTGTTATCAGTCATGGTCATCAGTGTGTAAGACCACAACAGATACACTAGTTTGTAGGCCCCTGCTCAGCTAGAACCCCTTTGCTACAAAAACTGATGTTGGAACATTGCTGTTGTGAGGTCAGGTCCTGATGTTGGCTTAGTTCTAGATCACCAAACTCCATCCCAGCTTGTCCCAGAGGTGTTAGATGGAGCTCCATCTCTCCGGAGAACGACTGCTCCGACACTGGTGGGCATAATAAACCTCCAGACCCCATAGTGACCGGGAGCCACTTGTTCTTTTGGCCAATACTTTTGGGAGTGACCTGCAACAAACATGAAATGTGAAGATTATTCATGAAATACCTCTTTGTTTCACCTAGGGTCACTATAGCAGTGCTTGAAAGAGAAAAGCAATGAGTTACTAATATTCATTTTATCCATATTTATGTTCTGAGCTTCTAGTATAGAGGTGCACCAGTTGTGGATTTTTGTAACAGATTTGCTGATGACCCCTTTTTTAGGCTGATTTTGGTAGGCTTTTTATTTGTTTAATTAAAGCATCTGAAGCTCATGCTGTGGACTAAATGAACACATGATGCGCATTAGTCCTGGTACTTTTATTGTATGCGGTTGCAACATTAACATTATTTGCTCCTTAATGGGCCAAACTGGAAAATTTACACACACGAAACCAGCCACCTATTGACATAAGTTATGCAGACATCATGCATAACAGTGTATAAAAGTATTTTGATGCACTTAATCCGCCTCGCATAATGAAAGTGCAATAATGATTGCCCAAAATTGGAATGGTAAGTTGTCTGATTGCCAATTGCAGCAAAAATTGACAATGTGGATGCTCTTAACTGGACACTCCGCCTCTAGCAAGTAGGGGCCGCCAATAATTAAGGTGTCCCATTACTTTTGTCAATACTTGGTATGCCTCTATTACGTAAAGAGGTATTGCACATGTTCCATTGGTTGAAAGGTCATTATAGAAAACAAATATTGGGAAGTGAAAGCACCTTATAGATACAAAATACAGTCAAATTACACACTGTTAATTTTCATAAAGCAACAATCAGATTATTTTTTCTAATTTCCATTTATTTGACATTCACGTAATATATTTGGTGGGGGCTGGCATAAAACAATAAAATATGCCATAACTTTTGCAATAGCCACATTTTAGGTTTTTCTCAAGTAAAATGTAACAAACAGTAATTGTGTATTAAATTAAGCAGAAGTGTGTTCTCTGCAGAGGCTGTACTTATTTCCACCTAACCAAACACTTGCCAAGATCTTCAGTTCTACAATGAACGCTTTCCTTTCTTTCCACGCCGTCAGGAGCTGGAGGCCATCAAGGCCCGTGTGATGGAGATGGAAGAGGAGGCGGAGAAGCTGAGGGAGGTGCAGTATGGAGTAGAGAGACAGCAGTTCCTCTACAACCCTCAGGCAGGTGAGCTGGATCAGCTGGCCTCCACCTGAGCCCATCTGCCGGGCCGCGGTGCTTCAGCGCTGCCCAATGAGCCGTGGCCCAGAAGGGCTGTCCTCCTGCCTGCGGCTCCCTCTTAGCTAAAGACGCTGC
Source organism: Bryconaethiops microstoma (assembly GCA_037577275.1). Classification (NCBI taxonomy): domain Eukaryota; kingdom Metazoa; phylum Chordata; class Actinopteri; order Characiformes; family Alestidae; genus Bryconaethiops; species Bryconaethiops microstoma. Next base: position 23,688,601 of record JBBJLS010000041.1, on the reverse strand, counting down.
TGTCTGTGCAGGAGTGGCCTTTTTTGTAGTAGTTGTGCACCTTTCTAGTGTTTCAGGTTGGGATGGACAATTTGTTTTAGCAATATTGTGACAAATGGGAGCACATGCTTTCCTGAATGACACCGGTGCTAAAAGAGCACTAACCAACTGCATGTATCAGGGAATTGATCAGTTATAGATTATCATAATATGCTGTAGCTGTATGTATATAACAAATATATAGGAAACCCACACTAGCAGATGCTCACAGTGCATTTGTTAATATATATACAGGGGTTGACAGAAGTGGTAAACAAGCACGCAGTTTAATCTTCACAGAGCAAATGCGTAACTGATTTGAGACTTCATACTGCGTGCACACCCCCACCCCGCCCCCCGGAAATACGCCGAGACACAGACCCTGGCATGCACCCCCCAACCAACCCACCCGGAACCACACCAAGACATAGACCCCGGTGCGCACACCCCCACCCCCCCAGAACCACGCCGAAACCCAGACCTCTGTGCGCACCTCCCCGCCCGTCATTAATGTCATATCATCTTGTGTAAATCTGGTTGAGCAGAGAAGGGTATCCCTGGGTACAGTCACAGGAACACTGTGTGACTCGCTTTCCTGGTTACCTGTGTGTTGTGTGCAGTTGTTGTCTGTCAGTTTTAATGTGTGTGTGTGTGTGTGTGTGTGTGTGTGTGTGTGTGTGTGTGTGTGTGTGTGTGTGTGTGTGTGTGT
>JBBJLS010000041.1:23665164-23687774 GCA_037577275.1 Bryconaethiops microstoma | reverse complement strand
TCGCCACAGTGAAACATGGTGGTGGCAGCATCATGCTGTGGGGATGTTTCTCAGCAGCAGGGACTGGGAAACTGGTCTGAGTCGAGGGAAAGACGGATGGTGCTAAATATAGGGATATTTTTGAGCAAAACGTGTCAGTCTGCCTGTGATTTGAGACGGTCAGAGGTTCACCTTCCAGCAGGACAATGACCTGAAGCACACTGCTAAAGCAACACTCAAGTAGTTTAAGGGGAAACATTTAAATGTGTTGGAATGGTCTAGTCAAAGTCTAGACCTCAATCCAATTGAAAATCTGTAGTCAGACTTGAAGATTGCTGTTCACAAGCGAAAACCATCCAACACGAAAGAGCTGGAGCAGGTTTGTCTTGAGGAATGGGCAAAAATCCCAGTGGCAAGATGTGGCAAGGTCATTGAGATTTGTCCAAAATGACTTTAAGCTGTAATTGCTGCAAAAGGTGGCTCTTCAAAGTACTTACTTTAGGGGCGGGGGGGTGAACAGTTATGCATGTTGAAGTTTTCTGTTTTGTCCTATTTGTTTGCTTTACAATAAAAAAATACATCTTCAAAGTTGTAGGTATGTTCTGTAAATGATATTGTGCAAACTCTCAAACAATCCATTTTAATTCCAGGTTGTGGGGCAACTAAACATGAAAAATGCGAAGGGGGGGTGAATACTTTTGCAAGGCACTGTTTGACAAAAGCACTTTAATACAAGCCCATACAGACTGCATTGTTTGATAAATTGCCCTTGAAGTGTATGAGAGAGATCTGATTGAAATTACCCAAAAGGGGCGTTTCAGTCAAGTCAGTCGTCAGATTGATGCTGACTGGACTTACAGAGTGGAGAAACACTGTATAAGAGTCCCAACTGGTATAATCCTGTGTTAGACTGTGAAAGAAAAACTTTTCCTACTTTGGTGGGGAATCGCCTGCCCCCATTGAAACAAACTGACAAACATGTTCTGAATAAGTAAAGACACTTGCAGCCAGTGCTGTTGGGACAGTTAAACCATAACAAAAATGTTTGTGCAGTCAGCGATGCTCCACAGCTCAATTAACTGGCTGATTGAAAAAGCACAGGTCAGCAATCAAGTGGAGATTAAAATGGAACAGAATGTACAGGCCTTTGGTACCATTAAATATCCGTCCATTCTCTGAACCACTCATCCTCAACCAGGGTGGTGTGGGTGTTGGAGTCTATCTCAGGGCTCATAGGGCGAAAGGTGGAGATCTGCGGCGTACCATGAGCACGTTTTTTCCATTACGAATCAAGTGACCCGTACCCGAGCCACTCGATGAGCCAAATGCAGGCTACAGCCGAGCAAACTGTATCACTGCATTTTGATTGGTTAAAAAATGTCATGACAACAGAAACTTGGAAAAAGGCGGTTGTTTTTTATTGTCTGCGTAAAAAAACGCATGGAGATACAAACTAACAGCCGGTAAGTTGCCGAGATACAAGCTTGACTGTCTGTTTGGACTGACGATAAATTTCAGTGGGCGTTTTCTATGATGCTAACAAATCAATCTTTAACGCTGTGTGAAACGCGAAAGTGATCCAGGATATCACTAACAAGTTAGCTGGGTTTAGTTTTCTTTGCACGGCTTAACAGTGCTGAGAAAAAATTCTCAAAAAAGACCATAAATAATAAAAGACCACAATTGCTAAAGTGGCTCTGACAGAAAAAAACTTTCTGCTGGTTTGACTCCATAGACTTGGGATGACAATCAGCCACAAACTTTGTGGAGAGAATTGCACTGCTAATGCATCAGAAATGCTGTTACTGGGCTGAGATACACTGAAAAATCAAAGTGTGCTACACCTTCCATGCATCGCAGTAAGGTTTAGGTGCAGCACGGTTCCTGTAAAACTATGGAAAAGTGCCTAAACACTCATGTATGCACACACTCACTGTGGGAGGAAATCAGAGGAAACAGGGAGAACATGCAAACCCCACACTGTAAGAACCCTCGACCACCTGAGAATCCCACATGCGGCCCATGATATATCCATGACTATATATTCCTTTAAAGAAATGCTGTATGTTCAACTGTTGCTGGAATGATTATGGAGATATTATAAGAAGCTAACAGACAAACTCATCGTGTCGTTGTCTGACCACGGCTGATAAATGATGTAGCTGCATCATTCCCCTGATTTTGGTATAAATAACAAGATGGAAATTAGCTCCATTGAACATGTGGCTTTTCTCTCTAGTAGGAAAAGTAAGGTTGGCATGGCCTAAAGCTGTGATTCCAGTCTATGCAGGCTAATAAGATGCAGAAGCAGCTGTATGTGATTAACCTATTTAGTGATACATTGCAATTTATTATTAATCCTCCGCTCCCAACTGACGTGCTGGAGCACTGGAAGGACCTCGCTGTAAAATTGTCTTGTACAAAAGTACGTCAGGGGTGTGCCTTGCTGTTGACAGTTTTGAAGCATGGGCCAGAGAGCAATGGTAAATTGTAAATGTCCAAATAATTAGAATAATTATAAAAAAAATGTTTGAAATTTTTCAGAATTCTGGCTGGTTTTGTTAAATGAAATTATATGAGACACTTGTACACATTAGAAAAGTACAAGTAATGCAGAAACGGGAAAAATTCCCTGATGGTTTTACAGTTTAAAATGTATTATAAGTAGTAATAGTAAAGATTAGGGTTAGGATCAAAATTTTGGATTACATTTAAGGTTGGGTTTTAGGGTTAGGTTAAATTGAATATTTTGTTTCCAATTTAAGTTTCAGTTTCATTTAATAGATGTTTAGTTTAACCTTAGTTAAAGACAAGCAAAGCATCTACAGCATATATAAAATGGACTGTCTAATAAGATGTTGCTGATTTTTTGTCTAAAAATAGTCAAAAGCACTTTTGGTTTTTGAAAGAGAGAAAAGCAGCCAAACACTATATAAGTGTATATACTACTACTCAGAACCCTGATAATAATTATAATTAATAATAAAAAATAAGAAAATAGTATTATCAATCACAATGATGGGTGTTGTCATGAAAACTGTAGCTGTGGTTTGGCTAGAGAAGAGCATAAAGGGGTCTCTGTCTGCACAGACCTCCCTCCACCACGGTTTCGCTGTCAGATGTGATGTGTTTTTGGGGTGAGGAGAAGAGTGTGAAAGCGAAGTGTCGGTTTGAGGTCAGTTTGCTCAGGGTCAGTGTGAAACACTGGGAGGTTTTTGCAGCCATATATCAGGTAGCTATTCCCAGATCATGTCATCACACTGTCAATGGCGTAGGTTTGATTTTGACATTGATAGGGACACAAAAGCAGTAACTTTAATTCAGCCATAGTGCAATCACTAACATCTTTCATACATTAACATAAAGGTACCTGTACATAGTACATACAGGGGGTGGGGGGCACCCACAGGCTGGCACTGTCGGCCACAGAACCAATAAAGTTTATCACAGAACACAAGTGTCTATTTACTTTATTTTGTCACCTGACTGGAACCTTGAAGTTCACATTTTAATGCAGGTACTGTCACCTTTTCATACCATTCATTCATTTTGAACAGCTTAATCCTTCCTTACTAGGGTCACGGGCACCCGCAGTCTATCCCAGGGTCTACGGGCGTGAGGCAGGGACTCCAGCCCCAGGGCGCCAGCCCACAGCAGGGCACACACACACACACACACACACACACACACACACACACACTCATACACACCATTCACTCGTACACTCACACACACCACTCACTGAAACACACACTTATGGTCAATTTAGACTCTCAAATTCACCTGATGCGCATGTCTTTGGACTGTGGGAGAAACACGGAGACCCCAGGGGAAACACACGCCACCACAAGGAGAACATGCAAACCCACCCCCAACTAAACAAGTACTGTTAACTATATCCACGTCATAACTACAAGAATGATGTATCGCGGTACTTTCAAAGTATCTGTATACCATGTAACACTAGTCTCTTACTGAATCAACACCAAAGGTGATATGTGTCCAATATTTTGCAGCACAGAATTGTTAGTATAAACTCGTCTTCTTTCTCTCCTACATCCACACAAATACTGCACTGAGCTGTGGATCTTCTTAAAGCCTGATATCAGCCAATCACACGTTAGCAAGAAATGACAAATACTGTATAACAATACTGTGTTAGGAAGGTATAACTCAAAGTAGAGAAACTGTTGACCATTTGTGTTTCAAACACCGACAATTTGTGTGTATCCAAACACTGGTTTTATAGCACCCACGCAATCATACTTTGCGTTTTCTCATGGAAATGCATCTTGTTGTAAAGAATTACCCCTCAGTCTGATTTTTTATGTTGTTTGAAAAGTCTTGATGAATCTCATAGCTGTTTTTTTCCAGTGAAAACTCTTTCTATGAGGAATTTCCGGAAAAAATTAACTGGAGCGTCTGAAAAAGTGTTCGCCGCAGTGCCGCACTCGTCTGTTCCAGTTCAGTGAACTCATCTCTGTCCATTTCGCTGTTCCTCCGGGTCAGCATTGCTTCTCTAGCTTGCGTGCAGAGACCGTGAACAGCGCGTGTGTGATCTCAGCATGGTGACAGCACACATAGCAGGCCGTATGAAGGCTTTACTGAGGCTGCTTTAATGCATGGCTGGTCATGGAATCTGCATGCATACACACACACACACACCGGCATAGGCTGTATGATCTACCCACTGTTTCCTGAGACCACCAAGGAAACATCTCCATCATGTGCTTTTCTGGCATTTGATGTAGTTCATGAAGGTTAATTAGCAACAATACGGTTACAAGAGCAATTTGAGATAAGCCCCCCTGTGTGTGTGGGGAAAAAACAGAAAACATTTAAAAGAACTGCACCAAAACAAAATGTAATCTATTTTATATGCGTTTATATGTATAGCACATTATCACACAGAGGACATTCAAGGTGCTTTACAGAGCCAAAGCAGACATAAAAGCATTAAAGGGAACTAAAAAAGATGAGCAGCCTTGAAGGAATTCTGCCACATTTTTCTTTTTTCACTGCATCTACATCGTTTCATTGATCACCAACGAACTGTTGTCTCTGAATTTACTTAGAGCTGTAATATAGCCATTTCACAGGACAGGATGAAAGCGAGGCTGAGGTGGGAAAACCAAGGAATGAGTCTGTCCAGATGGAGTATGGCTGTATAATATAATGCGATAAATATAAGGGATATTAGGGCTATGACGGCAACTTGTAGATGGTTTATACATCCATATAAGGCATACTGAATACAAATGTAAATTTTAAACCACCAGTAGCTTTTAAACGTCCAATAGCCATTTTCCTTTATAAGAAAAATGAACGGTGTTCCTGAAATCCACTTTTGCCCTTTTTTCCAATTCATTCCTGGTGAGGGAGCCGTGCTGGTGCCAATTCTCGATCCAGACTACAGAAAGAGTAGGACTGGAAGGACTGGAAGAGCAAACCAGTGATGGCAAGGCAAGTTTACTTGTGTAGCACATTGTCACACAAAGGTCATTCAATGTGCTTTCCAAACGACTAATAAAACGACGCAAACAAGGTTGATTTAGGACAGCGTAGGGAAGAGCTTGGATGCTTAATAAGATGCAAGATGTTTTTCGGTGTAGGGGGGATTAAGGCATTTGATTGACAACTAAACACAAAACAGTGATTTGTCAGAGCGTGAAGCAGAACGTCTGTCCTATAGAGTCTGAAAAGACTTTGTCTCCATATCCGCTTAAACATGAAGTGGTTCTTGTGGAAGATGGAGGTTCCTTGCATCCTGCACAAGCACCAGTAAAGTGTAAATTCTTTCTCCGTATTTAATCCCTTCACCAAGTGAAGCAGCAGGCAGCCAGGAACACAGCACCCGAGGAGCAGTGTGTGGGGATGGTACCTTGCTCAGTGGTACCTCAGTGGTGCCACTAGCAGTCTTCTAATCGCAGGGCAAGCTCCCACTAGGGCACCGGCTGCCCAGTACATTTTTGGTGTAAAAACGTGTGGTGGCCTTATGGACAATCTTTCTCTGAAGCCACCATATCTTCTGTATTACGGCATGCAAGATAATCCTTTAGTGATGCCGCTACATGCACAAAATGCATCCATGTTACACTTGTACTTGCAAACTGTCTCAAAGTTTCTGTATTTTCATAGATTGACTGTATATTTATACTGAACTGCTGCTGATTAAAGGACACAACTAAATTCTAGTATTCCGTTTGTTCTTCAATTTTTGGAGGCTAAGAATTACCCTTATACTAAATTGCACATTTTTACTTCTACTATTTCTTTTGGTATGATAATATAGAGCCATAATCTGGAGCCACATGTATGTAGCCGAGATGACAATGCGTTCACTTTCACCGGATCCAGTGACATAAAGTACTGTGCAAAAGTCTTAGGCATCAATGGAAATTGTTTATACACATTTTTCTCACTGTGTGATATTTAAAGTGTCTTTCTACCAGCAAAATTAACATTAGAATAAATACAAACGAATAAGAAAGCAGTAACAACATCAGGATTAGTTGAGTTTGTAAAAGTAGTTGATACTGTGTGAGCTGGTGAGGAGAACACAGGTTCGGGTTCCAGATTCCTCCTCGGTTCCTCCAGCCGTTATTTGGATTGTGAAACTCCATCAGCATCTCCTGATGGACTGATAGAGTCAAACCAGGTTTCTGATAAAATTACAGTAATACTGAACTTCCACAAGAACTCACTGATATACTGAATATAACATCACTGTTTACTGCAGAATTTGTATTCATTCTTTTTAGATTTATTTAGCTTATTTAGTAATATTAATGTGAAAAAAACACTCACGGCTCACCTAAACAGTTGTTAAAAATGCCTAAGACTTTGGCATATTACAAAAACATCAGATTTGCGTCAGGTTTTTTTACCCCAGGGACATACAGCAGCGGTGATCCTTATATGGACATGAGGCCGATCACAGAGCTTTAGAAGTCTATTACCAGAAGTCTATTGCTACATTTACAGACACTGTTTGACTGAATAACTTATTAAAAAGTGTTACATGTTAAACATAAATGTCCAGCAATTCCCCATTGACTTCTGCTGTAGGTGGGTTTCGGGTTGACAGGTTTTCTGTTCTTTTCTGAATTCAAAGAGACACGTTGTTTTTGATGGTGGTCGATTGTGGGCCGCGGATGCAGCAGACCGTGACCAGCTGGAAAAAAACTGAAACGTTCCTTTAATAGCTTTAACAGAACTGAATGGATCTGCTTTGGAATTGAAACGAGGTCAGGATTTCCTTTTTTCAAACGCCGCTCACAGACAGACAGTGAGTTGGTGGATGTCCTAACTCACCACTACAACATACACACACAAACACACACACACACACACACACACACAGAAAAGACATTCAGACTGGGAGGAAGTGTGGGGGTGTTTCCACCCTTTTGAAGTTGACTCCACAGAAAGCTCATCAAATACCAAAAGCAAGGTGGAGAGTGGGCGGGAGAGAGAGAGAGAGAGAGAGAGAGAGAGAGAGAGAGAGTGAGAAAAGGCATGAGATAAAGAGAGAGAGAGAGAGAGAGAGAGAGAGGATATAAAGAAAGAGGGAGAGAGAAGAAAAAGACATGAGACAGGGAGAGAGAAAGAGAAAGAGGAGAAAAATGGAGATGGACAGAAAACCAAAAGGGGGAGAGAGAGCGAGATGCGATGAAGAAGGAAAATGGAAAAAAGAGACACAGAGAGAAAGAAAGAGCAAAAGAAAAGGAAAGAGAGATAAAGAGAGAGAGGAAAAGGAGATAGAGAAGGAGAGAGGAGATTAAAGAGAAAGAGAATAAAACAAGAGGAAGAACTGTTCAGTCTCACTGTAAAAGAGTCTCTTAAACCCCACGGTTACGTTTGAGTGAGTCTGTCGCTCCACAGATACGGAGAAACCAGCTCAGAAGAAAATCCTCAGACTGAACACGGCCCTTTTAGGGGTTAACCTCTGACCTTACACTTTGGTTTTCTCTCTCTCTCTCTCTCTCTCTCTCTCTCTCTCTCTCTCTCTCTCTCTCTCTGTCTCTCTTTCTCTCTATCTCTCTCTCTTTCTTTCTCTCTTCTTTCTCTCTCTTTCCTCATTTCATGTCTTTTTCTTCTCTCTGTATCTCATGTTTTTTCTTCACTTTCTTTATCTCCTCTCTCTCTTTCTTTATCTGCTCTTTCTCTTTCTCTCTCTCTCTCTGTTTCCTTTATCTCCCCATCTCTATCCCTCTTTCTTTCTCTTCTTTCTCTCTCTTCATCTCGTCTTTTTCTTTTCTCTCTTTATCTCCTCTATCGTTCTCTCTCTATTTTCCCTCTTCTTTTTTATCTCCCCCTCTCCTTATCTAGCTCCATTTTCCACTTTCTCTCTCCCTCTTTTTCCTCTTTTCTTCTTTATGTCCACCCCTTCTCTTTATCTATCTCTTTTTTTATCTTCCCTTTCTTTCGCAATTGTATGTCTTTCTTCTCTCTCTGTCTTTTTTCTTCTCTCTTCCCACTCTATCTCTCTCTCTCTCTCTCTCTCTCTCTCTCTCTATCACTTTCTTTATCTCCTCTCTCCTTCTCACAAATCAATATTTGATTTAGTTGTCTTATTTAAAACAAACACAGAACAAGCACGAGACCAGAGGATCCGTTTACACACACACCACAAAAACCAAATACCCAGAATCATTTTGTATATTTTGCATTTTAAAATCAGTATTTTATAACTGATAAAATACTGATTAGAATCAGTTCATCCCAGCTGAGTCAGATGAGAGACCCTGTTCAGTACTGGATGTACTCGCATACATGCGCAATGTGTGTTCATGTGCGGCTAATTTACCGCTCGCTTTGCTTTGGGATATTGTTCATCTTCTGAAAAAAGCAGAGAAGGGCTGTCGCACCACTTCGCCAAGATAAAGGGAGCTAATAACGCGAGGAGGCTAAACAGGTAATTAGTGTGTCACGCATAGACTCCTGGCCCGACGCTAATCAGCAGCTCAGGAGCACCTCCGTTTAATGAGGCATCATATTTGGGCTAATTTTCAGCATCTCCCATAATAACAGCTCATCTAAAGACCCGTCCTGACAAGAGACAGCGCAGGATAAGTGGTGATCAGTATGTTACTTAAAGCAAAAATAAATCCCTACATGTGGATCAGCAGAGTACCCTCTTTTATACTGACCAGAAGGAAACGTGTTTCATTAAAGGTGCAGTCAAATGAAATTTGTTGTAATTTGACCATTAAAATTGATAAAAAAAGGGTTCATATCCTATTCTTGTACTTTAATTATATTCCAGTTCTGTGATCTTCTGCACCACAAACATTCAAAAATCTCAGTTTTACACCATTTTCCCAGCCCTTCGAATTCAACAGGCTGTTTGTTACTCTGTCTTTTAAGACCTGTTTATGTAAATGAGCTCTGTTCTGATTGGCCGCTCTATATTGTGCCCCATTCAAAACAGCAACCAGTGCTGTGCTGAAACACTACTTATAGCTTTTAAGTGGGTGGGCGGGGCTAAACCGCAGGCCCAATAGGAGGACATATGCAAATGTGTTGGTTTCCATGGCATCACAAGAATGGGGTTGGGTTAAAGCAGGGCAGTATGGAGTAGGGAATGTATTTTTTTATGACATGGGCCCTTTAATCAAGCCAGTCGAAGCTATAGGCCAAAATTGCCATCTGCAGTGTTTTCACATCTTCATACAAGTGTACAAATATGAACTGCTAAAACTATAACCTCACCCAACATGCACATTAAACTCTACATATAAACCTCATTAGCCCAAATGCAGTGGATCAACCTAGACGTCTTTGGTGTCTGAAGTTTGGTGTCTGAAATCTGATGAGGCAAATGTAGCTAATTAGCATTGTGCAAATACTGTCACATGACTAAAAACATGAACATCAGCCTTTCTTTAAAGCCTGTCAGGAGTTTCCATAACAGAGTGACAACATCTGCATTACACACAACAGCATATGGCCAACATATGTTTAACGGAACACTGAAGGCCTCTCAGTAACGCCCGCCCATCTGTACATAAGCACCAAGAATGTTTTCTATTCTGTCAGTTGTGATTGCTTGGTATACATTCTTCATGCATCTAATCTAGTTCAATGATATTCCTTTGAAGAAGAACCATGGAAAGGAACCATGGCTCAAAAGGAGAAGCTCTTCAAGAGCTTGAAGAAGGAATGATGAGAGGAACCAAAACTCAAAAGCAGAATTTACATCAAATCATGAGAAAGAACCACCAATAAGAACCAAAACTCAAAGTGAGAATCTCTCCGAGATCTTGAAGAAAGAATGCTGAGAGGAACCAACACTCCATAAAAGCATGAGGAGGAACCACCAAGAAGAACCACGACTCAACAGGAGAAACTTTTCAAGCGCTTCAAGAAGGAATGCAGACAGGAACCAACAATCAAAAGGAGGACGTCCCTAAGAGCATGAAGAAGAACCACTGAGAGAAATCAACACTCACAAGGAGAATGTCCATAAAAGCATGGTGAAAAAACACTGAGTGGAACCAGGACTCAAAAGAAGAACCTCCCTAAAAGAATGCCATTATAATGAACCAAGGCTCAAAAGGAGAAGCTCTCCTAGAGCGTGAAGAAGGAATGTTGAGAGGAACCAAGATTCAAAAGGAAAAACTCTTCAAGAGTTTGAAGTGGGAGTGATAAGAGAAACCAATCCTGAAAAGGACAACCTTACGAAAAGCATGAAAAAGAACCAATGAGTGGAACCATGATTAAAAGGGAGAACCTCACTAAAAGCATGAAGAAGAACCACTGAATGGAATTAAGACTCAAATGGAAAAGCTGTACAAGAGTTTGAACACTAAAAAGGAGAAGTTCCATAAAAGCACAAGGAAAAAAAACATCAAAACAAACTAAAACCCAAAAGCAAAAATTCTCCAAGAGCTTGAAGAAGGAATGATGAGAGGAACCAACACTCCATAAAAGTATGAGGAGGACCACCAAGAGGAACCAAGACTCAAAAGGAGTACATCCCTAAGAGAATGAGGAAAAGCCACTGAGATAATCGTTTGAGATGATTAAAGAAGATTGAGATCAGACAAAGGAAAGATTTTGCAGATACACAGTCAAAGGAGACTGACTGAGTGGGAGACATACAGGACGGCAGGTCCTGAAGAATTTCACCAGGAGTATAAGCCAGGATTGCATGCAGTTCATGCAGGGGTTACAGTCATGGAGCTCAAAGAGGAGCTGATTAAATATGACTGCCTTTACTATGCTTCTCTCAGGACCACCACATAGGCTTAATGACCCCATAAAAACACCAGAGGAGATTGTAACATCTAATCTGAAAGCCACTATAAGCCAATAAGAGTCAGAGAACACTGAGGGACGTGTGCGGGACTGATGAGGCACTTAAGCGTTGGTAAAGCTGCACTTACTTAAAACAGTAATTACTGCTTTAATCCACTGTAACTCCAGGTCAACAACTTTTGCGGGAGTATTTTTATTTACACATTCGGACATTTGTTTCTGTTCCTTTGAGATCTTTCACTTCATAACATCGACCCTTATTTTTAGTAGGACTGAAGGTGCAATCACAGCCCAAGGCTTTAAGGGAAATATTTTAACATATCCTAAAATTTTAATGTGTTTTATTTTTAATTACATTTGTGTGCATTTGTGTACTAAACCCAGTCATAATTCACTTTTACACAACCATTTTCCAACCTCTCTTTATGAAGTTATGTGTACATGTAAATGTAAATATATGTGTAATTATATTTTGTGACATCACAAAAACGCATATCTATAAAGCAATGCCAGGTATTAAAATGTATTAATTCAATATATTTTTTAATTGAACATTTTTATTTAAAAGAATTATATTTTTGTCAAGACATCCACGATGATAACAATGCTTTGGAAGACTCAAGACTCAAAAGGAGAAAATAGCCTAAAGAATGATTGCTGAGAGGGACCAAGAGGGACCAACCTCTATAAAAGCATGGAAAAGAACCACTAAGAGCAACCAAGACTCAAAAGAAGAACCTCCCTAAAAGCATGAAAAAGAAGCACCAAGGCTCAAAACTCCCCAAGAGCGTAAGGAAGGAATGCTGAGAGGAACCAGCATTCAAAAGAAGAACCTCCCTGAAAACATGAGGAAGACCCACAGAGAGGAACCAAGACTAAAATGAGAACCTCTCTAAAAGCATGAGAAAGAACTACTGAGAAGATACTCAAAAGGGGAACACTTAGAGGGACCAAGACTCATAACATTCCAAGAGTCTAAAGAAGGAAATGAGGAAGACCCACAGAGAGGAACCAAGACTTAAAAGGAGAACCTCTGTAAAAGTACCAGAAAGAACCATTAAAAGTAACTAAGACTCAAAAGGAGAAACTTTCCAAAAGAAAGAACGCTGAGAGGAACCAACACTTAAAAGGAGAACCTCCCTAAAAGCATGCTGAAGAGCCCCTGAGAATGACCAGGACACAAAAGGAGAACCTCCTTAAATGTAAGTAATATATGTAGGTAATATAGACAAACGCAATTTTGTGACATAAAAGTAAATTATATCGATAAAGTAGTGCCAGACATGAATATTCATTTATTTCACATTTTAACATTTCAGAAACCTTTTAAACAGACTTTTGGTGCATCTACTAACATTGCTTCTGAAGACCACATGGTGGCGCAAGACCTTGTTCTTCTCTTGCGTGACGCTTGTAATAAGATCGGCTGAAACACGTTAAATATGTCCAGTAAACATATAAACATAATAAACACGTAACAGATTTTTACCAGGAAACGACTTAAAACAGTTCATTAAGCAGCAGCTGTTCATTCTCAAAGGGATAAAACAGTTTAAAGGAAGGTTTGGAATTGTTTGTTTCATCTGTTTTTCTTTAAAATACACAATTGCACACGCATTTCTGGAAAGTTGCTTTGAGACAGCATCAAACAAAGGAACGGCAAACAAATAAAACAGAGGAAAAAGTGAAGTGAAGTGAGACGCTGAATTGTAACGAAACAAAATGGAACCAAGTTGGAAAACTAAAACGAAGCGAACTAAATGAATTGAACTGAAATGAAGTAAAAATTAACCTTACTGAACAAAAAATGAACTGAACAGCAGTGAAGTAAAAATTAATTAAACTGAACTAAAAATGAAGTGAAATGAACTAAGATGAAGTGAACTGAAATGAAGTAAAAATGAACCTTAATGAACTGAAATGAAGTGAACCAGAATGAAGTAAAAATGAACCTTATTGAACAAAAAGTGAACTGAACAGCAGTGAAGTAAAAATGAATTAAACTGAACTAAAAATGAACTAAATTAAAATAAACTGAAATGAACAGGAATTACATTCCTAAGCTGAGCTGAAATGAATTTTAATTTAAACCAACTTATAACTGAACTGAACTAAAATGAAATTATTTTTAAACTAAGCTCAAATTTACTGAATTCAACCAAACTTCATAAACTGAACTGAACGGAATTATTCGGAGTTATTGCAGTTATTGCAGTTACTGGACCATCTAAAGTTCAACCTAAACATGGTTCTTCTGAAGTTCATTAGTGAAGACAATGCTTATATAGAGGCGTTGACAGAACCATTAGAATGCATTCTTTGCCTGATTAAATATTTCTCCAAGGAATGTAAGACCCGCAATACCATTAAAAGGGTGCTATTTAATTGTCCCAAAGCACCAAAAGGGTTCTACTGTTGTTTCAAGTGAAAGAACCCTTATTTGGTACTAGATATAACCATATAGAACCAGAGAACACATGGAATAGCCCAGATGCTGCTTTTTTAAAGGTGGTGATCTTTAGGGACTAATTAGGACTAATAGGTGATTAATAAACCTCACCTCTGTGCGCTCAAGGCCTCCTGCTGCGCCGTCACGCGCACTCGCGCGCTCGTGGGGAAGTTTGCACCGGAGCAGGAGGTCCATGAAGCGCGGGGGTGCGGGGCGGCGCGGGCGCGGGCGCGGGCTCGCTCTCCATATCCAAAATCGCGCCTCGCTCTCCACGCTTTATTCCCAAACGCGGCTCTCCGCGCTATCCAGCCGCATGAAGCCGAGGGTTCGAGCTGAAAGACGCACTTTATTTCGGATTAAACCGCACATCCTCCTTCAGCTCGCGCTCTCTCCAAAACAGCAGCGCGCGCGAGGACCCCGAACCCCCGGCCCCCTCCGCCGCGCGTGCTCAGCGCCACTAGGGGCTCTTTGGCGCAAAATCAAGCGCAAAAGACTCTAAATTCTCCACATCCTCTTCTCCTTTTCTCTTCTCTTCTTTTTTTCCTGTCTTCTCTCCTCTTCTGTCTCTTCAGTGTCCCGCTCCTCCGTGCGCTCCGTCTCCTTGGAGACGCGCAGACCGCGCGCCAGCGTTTGTAAGCGAGGAGAGGCACGTGACCGCACTCACAATGACGCACGTATTTGGGAGTGGGGGGGTGGGCGGGGTAAAACCAGCCAAACCAGGTATTTGATTGTAGCTAAAATGAATATTGGACTTCCGTGAGGAAAAAGGTCTGGGAATGGTTAGGAGAACACTTTGCCACACATATAACCACTCTTTACTGTAATAATGTTAATTGTATTTATTGTAATATTATGTTTAACACTAACTTAACACTACTGTCCAGTATTAAACAGGTTTTAAGTATAATTTTCCCAGGTGCCTAAGACTTTTGCACTGTACTGTATGTATATATGTATATATATATACAGTAAACCCCCACTTTAACGCAGATCAACAGTCGCGGTTTCAGTCCAATGCAGATTTTTTCTGAGAAACGAACTAATAACCGTTCGCTGAAACCCTCACACTAACGCGGAAACTGCAGATATCCTCCGCATCTTTTTTTTAACATAAATACATAAATATTAACGTAAATTCAGCCACATTTCCATATAAAAATAACTATACATTTTTTGGTACTGTGGAGAGAAACACAAAGAAAGCGCGACTTGGGATGGTGAAATACCGCTGCACTTAGAGGCGGGAGGTTTGAAAGTAGCCAATCCGAGAACGTTATTTATTTCTCCTTGCTGCTGATTGGCTGCTGCCCAATGTATATCTGTATTTATTTACAGTACAGTCTATACAGGGGTAACATCGGTATTTGCATTCTAGTATTGTGGGAGTTCAGTGTAAACTGAACAGTACAAATACGGGTTTACCTTTACATTTTCTTCAAGGGTAATGTATTAAGCTGAGTTTAAAATGAAATTTAAGTGTTGTGGGAACATATTTGGGGGCATATTTAGGGTTTGCACTATAAAAATAGGCATTTGTAGGCATTTTTTTTTACCACATCACAACAACGTGGTTCTTCACTGTACTTGGGTGCTCTTGGAATGTAACCCCAAATGCTCATAAAATGCACACGTAATTACATTTCAATATTCAATTAATGTTTTCCACTTCACTGAACGTGTGTTCTCCTCACCAGCTCAAAAAATTTTTTTACAAAGAAAACAAATCCTGATACTTTTTACTGCTTTCTTGTTTGCATTTATTCTAATGTTAACTTCTCTATCAGAAAGCCCCCTTATCACACGTTGAGAATATAAGCTTTAAACAATTTGTTGCCTAAGAGTTTTGCACAGTACTGTGAATGAGACGACAAAGTTAGCTTTGATTTGACTTCGACACAAAACGGACAAAGGTGACTATAAAAGTAATGTGCTTACTAAGGTGGTTTTTTTTTTGTAAGAGCAACTTGTTATTGACACTATGGAGCACAAAAAGTGTGATTATGATGAATTATTCTGTCCATCTTGCATCACTCTCAGTGACTGTTTTCTTTTTCCTGTTTTCTCTCAGATGGGGTGGGGTGATCTGGGGGTATTTGGTCAACCCTCCATGGAAACTCCAAACCTGGACCTGATGGCCTCTCAGGGGATGCTCTTCCCCAACTTCTACACTGCAAACCCGCTCTGTTCTCCATGTGTGTGTCTGTGCTGAGGTTAACCCACTCTCATCACATACAGTACTGTGTAAAAGTCTTACGCACCTGTGCACATTGTTTAAAGCTATTTTTCTCAGCATGTGATAACGTTTCTTTCTGCTCATAAAGTAAACATTACAATAAATAGAAACAAATAAGAAAGTAGTGAAAAGTATCAAGATGTGTTCTGTTTGAAAAGAAAGTTGATAGTTTCATATTTTGTGAGCTGGTGAGGGGAACACCGGTTCGGTTCCAGATTTCTCCTCAGTTCCTCCAGCCGTTGTTTGGATTTGTGAAATTCCATCAGCAGCTCCTGATTTAATTTAATGAGGGACTGATTGAGTCAAACCAGGTTTCTGATGGAAACTACAAGTAATACTGGACTTCCACCAGGAACACATTGATATACTGAATGTAAAATCACTGTTTACTTTACAATGTTAGTTGTATTTATTCTTTTTAGTTTTAATTAGTATATGTAGTGATAGTAATGTGAAAAAACACCCACTGCTCATCTAAATCTTTTTAAAATATTATTTCACTGGAGCCTCAGACTCTTGCACAGTACTGCATGCATACACTGTGTGTCCAAAAGTATCTAGACACCTGTCCTAATTAGGGATTTCAGCTACTTTAAGGTGCTCCCATCACAAAGGTGTTAAATTGAACAACATCTAGTATAATCTCCATGAACAGTAGAAGGGGACGGTCCTGAGCACTATGGGGTATCGAGGGGTATAAAGCCTCTTAGCACTGGATTTTTCCTCCAGAGTGATTGAGCTCCATCCCACACCTTTGGAATGAGCTGGAGATGCTAACATCTAAAATGCCCTTGCAGCCATCCAATTCCCACAGCAATGTTCTAACATCTAAAGTGTTTCCAGTAGAGTAAAGGTTGTTACTGCAACAAAGGGTGTCAGATTAATACCTTTGATTTCAGAGGAAAGGGTGTATGAGCAGGAGTCTACACACTTTTGAACATATAGCGCATAAATGTGCATTTCTGTGCAAAAGTCTTCAGCCACTCCTCGTTTCTTTATATTTTGGTAGGAAAATGAGACAATATGTAGGTACAAAGTTGACAATATGTAGGTACATGTGCTGCAAACATACATATGAATATAGTTTAGAACACAGAGAGTTTTTATAATAACCAGTTTTAAAGTCAATATTTGTTCTTATCACCATTATGACCACTGCTCATAGCTTGAACTCTCTTAGACAAGCATTCTTCAGGTTCAAGGTTGCTGTATTGTCACAGCAGCTGTGAACACATACAGTGTGGTGAGACAATGTTTCACCACGGACCACAGTGCAGCATATAACAACATTCAACTGTCAGCAGAGTGCAAGTTACGACAGACAATAGACAATAGACTAATTAATAAATAGACAATTAGTGTGGACACCACTAAACCACCCAGAGTGGAGAAATAATACAATTACTGTTAATACTGCAATGTAACAGTAGTGTGAGTGGGATGTGAATCTGAGACAGTACAGTAAGTAGACAATACAGAAGTGTGACAAATGGGAAGTGATTGTAAACTTGCACCACACATACAAATCACAAAATGATGTGTTCTTGTAGTTCCTTGAAATTCATCTTCAGGAATAGTTCTCCAGGCTTCCTGAAGTACATTCTAAAGCTCTTCTTTGGGTGTTGGCTGCCTTTTGTTCCGTTCTCTTTTGAGATGATTCCACACTCCTTAGTAATGTTGAGATCCAGGCTTTGGGGTGTCTTATCCATAGTATTTATTTTTTCCATCGAGATTTTCTTTGACCACATTGGCAGTGAGTTTGTGATTGTTGTCGTTCTAGAAAATGAAGCCGGCGTTTTTCAGATGGTATTGCGGGGCAGTTAATGACTTTTGCACAGTACTGAATGTAGTGTAACACCGTTCAGTATATCTGCACAACTTAAATAACACTTCAACAACAATACAGGATGGGAAGAGCATTTTATGGTGTATTTAGCAGTTGTTCTTCGAATAACTGTAGTTATGTGTGGAGCGGCACATACCACTTTTCATGTCCGATACCAGTCTGATACCGTCTTTTCCTTTACCTTTAACTACTAAGCTGTTAATAAGCCATCTGTCTGGATGCACTTTGAATCCAAAAAGAGTCAAGAGGACGCTATGTAAGTAATACATTCCAGTTTCTACACCCATGTAGTGCACAGTGTGCCTATTACGGAGTTCTGTACACATGGCTGAATCTCTGTTGGCTCTTTGTTATATATATTTTACACTGTTTGGGTGCAGGAGTGTGTAGTTTAAGTGCACTGTATAGGGAGCAGGCAGCCGTTTGGGGCACAGCCTTGTTGCTGATACTCATGTCCTCATCTGTGTGTCTCTCTTTATGGCGATTTTGCTTAAAGTTTATTTTGGCGCATAGCAGACTTTTAACGATACTATCGGATTGGCACACTGCGGTTATGTTCAAATGTTTTGGCACCCCCAATGTTTGTACCCCAAGTGTAAATAAACAAGCACACATCCTCTACAGAGACTCTCCTGCATGTTTTTATGCACAATTACGGTACATTTGCTAAATTTAGCATATTAGGAAAGACATAAACCGTAAAATGTGTCATTTGCAGCCACACACATCTCAGAAGAAGAATATTTCAGCTTTAGTATGACTTCAGGTGGAGATTTAGATACAAAATGAGTCTGGCTGGAAAGTGTCCTTCAGCTCATTGGCCTTGGTCAGTTTTACACACTCCTATGTGAGAACCCCAAGGCGTTGAGTGGCAGGAAGATAGGACTCATTATGTTAATGTGGCTAACGCTCACACGACAGATATATGCAAATTATACATAATTTGGGAATTTGAACAAATGTGCTAGGTGGAAGACGTACCATTAGGCCCTTCTCCGTTCTAATTAATATTTAAGCAAATAAGGCTTAATCGATAGGTAACCTGGGAGGAGTGAGATGAAGGCGCCCAGAGGGAGTCTCGATACCTGGTGTTCTGTGTTAACGCCGCCGAGATGGTATTAGAGAAACTTCTTCGGAACCTTAATTAGAATTTTAATCACATGGCAGATAGGGCGAGAACTCTTCTAATCACAGTATGCAGGGTGAGCTCCCCTGCCTCTCTTCTTTCCTCTCTTTCGCTCTGTCTTCCTCTCTGAAATGAAATGAAAATGGCTTATTTGTAGCCTGGCTTTGTAAATTTAAACCAACTCAGATTTGCTTTTTTTTTTTTTTTTTGTCCTTTCGATTAGATATTCAAACTTTCATTTCACAAGGACAGGCGAGTCTCTGCAGTAATGCTTTTTCCTTCATGCTTGAGATGCTTTTGGTGATGGCTGGCACATTCCATGCCTCGTTTTCTCTCAGTGTTCTGAGTTCCTGTGATTTATAAGTAAAATGACTCTGAAACGTCTCTCCGTCCCTGTTCTCCAGCCAGAGCCGCGCTGCTGACTGGAAGGCTTCCAATCCGGAACGGATTCTACACCACTAACGCGCACGCCAGGAACGGTATAAGCACCCATATCTCTACTACCACCTCTAAATATAATAGTACAGTTATATCT
The DNA here is from genome assembly GCA_037577275.1 of Bryconaethiops microstoma. Classification (NCBI taxonomy): domain Eukaryota; kingdom Metazoa; phylum Chordata; class Actinopteri; order Characiformes; family Alestidae; genus Bryconaethiops; species Bryconaethiops microstoma. The sequence continues at coordinate 23,668,344 of JBBJLS010000041.1, read as the reverse complement.
ATATCTATATTATATATAGTGGTGTACTGACCCACACCAGGAATGGAACCCCAGGTTAGTCATTACAGTACAGCAACAACAACAACAACAATGATAATAATGTGATGTCTTCTGTATGGAGGACAGTACTGGTACCTATCACACTACACCAGCCAATTATTAATATTATTATTGTTGTTATTATTATTATTGTTATTATTTTTGTTGTTATCATTGATTTCTGAATGACAGCAGTGATACCTACTTTTCTATGTCAGCTTAATACCACTATTATTACTACTAACAACGATGATGATGATGATGATTATTATTATTATTGTAAGCCCATAAGGGTTCCCCTTATTTTCAGTGGGATTCAAGCTTTTGCAAACTTTATTGAATCGTTTTGCTGTTCGTTTCATGATGTGTGATGGCGTGTACAGCCTATACTCCTCAGGAGATCGTGGGAGGGATTCCAAAAGACGAGGTCCTGCTGCCGGAGATCCTGAGGAAAAGAGGATACGTCAGCAAAATCGTTGGCAAGTGGTGAGTCCTGCAGAGGAAAGGAGCCCAATGACAGTTTTGATGATGCAGGGGTGGACTTTGCACTGGGCAGCGATATAAAATACAAATGAAATATAAACCACTGTCAGATGACAACCTCATCTCTCTTTTTTTTCCCCTTTTTTTAAAATTATGTGACAGCGTGGGAAAACATGGCTGACTTTTTCACATAATCAATGGAAATGTTCCAAAAACACTCAGAATTAAAAGTTATTTTAAGATGCTTTAAATGTAGTAACTGACCACAAAGACATTTTAACATATTTTCACCAAAGACAAAGCAAAGTAAAACCGTGAACTAACCAACTTCAGCAATTTGAACCTGTCAAATGTAAAACAAGTGTACATTTTGTCTGATATGTAACTCTCAGGGCAGTTAATTATTCAGTTACATTGAAACGGTATATCACAATGACAGTAATATACCGGAGACCGTAAAACTACCAGAGTTCAGTCAGTCCCAGTCCTCACCATATAACATTTTCCCAAACCCCTCCCAGGCACCTTGGGCACAGAGAGCAGTTCCTGCCCCTGAAACATGGATTTGATCAGTGGTTTGGATCTCCAAACTGTCACTTTGGACCCTACAACAATACCTACCGTCCGAACATCCCTGTCTACAACAACTCCCAAATGATAGGAAGGTACGTTTATACCAGTGTGTCCCACGCTGGTCCTAGAGAATCCCTGCCTTTCATGTTTTAGTTCTGTTTTTATATGCCTGACCTATTCTGCTCATTACCAAACCCCTCCTGAACTGAAGAAATACTAAAATGCAAATTTAGTATTGTCAGAGTTGGTCAGAATTTGATTAGCCTGTTGTTTTTGAATGAAATATCTGAGTATTTTCCCCAAATTTCCAAAAACATAAAATCCATGTTGGATTAAAATCACTCCACAATTAGTGCTGTCAGACTGTAAAAACTATCCACTGTAGATTCATACTGGATTAAAATCACTCAACAATTATTACTGTCAGACTGTAAAAACTACACACTAAAATAACTTTTGGTATATCAAATGATAAACTGTAGCACTATTCTAACACACACGCACACATACATACACAGACCTCTAATGTCTGTAAATATGTACAACAACCTCCTATACTCCAGAATTTCATGTTTGAGCCCACAGGCTAAATTCATCATATTTTTCATTTTTTTGTATGCTGCTGTTTATTCTAGCTGCGTTTGCTCTGTTTTTTCCCCTGTTTGTTCTCCCAAAACATCCATATGTGCGTTCAGGGTCATTGGCTCTAGCAAGTGTGCCACTTTTGTGCTTAGCAGTGGATTTAATGAGCGTGGCGTACCTGAGCCTGGCCAGACGAGCATACACACAAACACGCACACACTCACACACACACAATCTCATGCACATTCACTTGCACACACATTCAGTCACATACCCAGGAGACGACAGGTTGCATCGACGGTGTGTTGGGACACCTGGAACAGCCGGAGCATGCAAACTGGCGAAGCAGCAACACGCTTCAGCTCATAACACACCCTGACTCTACAGAGACTCGCAGCGCGTGCCTCACTAAACTCACTTCTTAATCACTCTTTGGAACTGCACGCTGTTCGGCGGACTGCTGCCACCAAACACACTCGACAATATGTGCCACACACTCTACACTGCGCAATCTGTATTATGCTCTCACAGGGGGATGCCCTCTAATGGTCCTGGAGATCTGCCACCCCGATCCAACACATGTGGCCCTGATTTTCAGAGGCCCTTCTGCACCTGGATCAGAGTTTTGAGGCTAAACTCTTCAGGAGAGTTCTTCTAAACCCATCTATATTATTATACTACATTCTCACGCTACACACTTTATTATTACACTGTACACTTTATTACACTACCGACTATATTCTTACCTTATACATCATATTATACTGTACACTGTATTACTACATTCTTACACTATACTGTATAGTAACAGCGTAAACCTTATTTCACTACTCGCTATATTCTTACACTATATTATTACACTATACGCTATATTATAAAACTATATACTATATTAGAACAATATATGCTATACTATTACACTAAAAACTATTTTAGTACACTATAATAGTGGTATTATACTAAGTACTATATTAGTATGATTTGTGCTATACCATTACACGAAACACTGTATTAGTACAGTATAAACAATATTCTTGCATTCTACACTGTACTATTACACTGAACACTAAACACAATAGTAGTACACTATACACTATATTCTTACATTATACACTATATTATCCCACTATACACTATACTATTATACTATATACCTGACAGTCGCAGGTTGACGTTCTAAAACCCACCCGTATAGTGAAAAACCGGGTTGTTGTGATGTGGTAAAAAAAATGCCTAAAAATGTCTATTTTTATAGTATAAACCCTAAATATGCCCCCAGATATGCCCCCAAAACACTTTGTCATTTTAAACTCAGCTTAATACATTACCCTTAAATAAAGTGTAACTTTCTTTAAGGGTAATATATTTCTTTGGTATAAGCATTTAAGTACAGTAATTAATTTGATTTACTGTAATAAAAAGGTCTGAGGCCTTTCTGGCACTTTGAGGCAGTTTGCTACACCTTTACATTTTTAAGTATTTCATCTCACTAAAAACATCTAT
>JBBJLS010000041.1:23650322-23665064 GCA_037577275.1 Bryconaethiops microstoma | reverse complement strand
GAGCCAATCACGCCACTGCTATTCAGGTATTCAGATTGCTGTTTTACATCTGAATGGCTGAGGGGCGTCACTGCGGCGAGCAGCGAGACAGAAAATCGCATGCTTCCTTTATATTCTATTTACAAAGCGCCATCGATATATTTTATTTTAAAACATATATATTTGAAAAGTAGAGGGTTTAAGGTTTCTAGTGATGTTATATGTTTCTAGGACAAAAACTCACAGAGCTTTAGATGGTTGTTTTGTAAAGTCGAAAAGGATCCATTTTTGGATCCGCCGACCTCAGAGGTTTAAGAAGAACAAAACGAAAAACATGAAAATTTAGAAAGTTCGTTGATTATTCGTGTTTTTGTGCTTGTGGGTGCATGCAGCACGCAGCTCTAAGTTTAGGCTGTTTTTTGCGGGGGTCAGGCGTCTCAATACTTTTGTCTATATTATATGGACAAAAGTATTGGGACACCTGATCATTACACTAACGGGGCCTTTAATGACACTGTATTCAGATACATAGACTTCAATATGGAGTTGGTCCCACTTTGCAGCTGCTATAATGGTTCCGCAGCCATGTTCCAGAACTATTCATCCAACATCAGTACCTACTGTTGTGGCTGAACACAATCAAATTCTCACAGCATTGTTCCAACTATAGTGTAAACTCTTCCCAGAAGAGTACAGCAGAAAAGAGAGGACAGATTCCCCATGATATTCTTGATTTCAGAAGAAACTTATGTCTAAAAACTTGTAAATTCTTATAATGGACAATACAAATGCGCACAAGTCAACATACACTATATGGACACAAGTAATGGGACACCTGACCATTACACCAACAGGGACCTTAATGATACTGCATTCAGATACATAGACTTTAATATGAAGTTAGTCCTCCTTTGTAGCTGCTATAATGCTCTGGACTCTGAGGGTAACTCGTTTTTCTGTAACAAACCAGATAAAACATGAATGCCCTTCAGTGGCAGATAGCTTTGAATTTATATTTGATTTGATTACATTAATGTTTAAGTTAATTTACAATAAATATTTTAACTGTAACTGTGTAACTGTGTTAAAGGGAATACTGCTTTAAAAAAAAAACACTTATTTGTTTAAAGTGTTTGCAAACTAAATGTTATTGCACTTTTGTTCATATAGCAGTACTTTAAAAATAAGTGTGCAATGCAGTACTTTTGAATTAATTACTTAATTTTGTGTATAACAATGCGATTAATCGCAGAAAAACATGCGATTAATCGTGATTAAAATTTTTATTTGTTGCCCAGCATTAACCATTACACTAAACACGATATTAGTACAATATACACTATATTCTTACATTTTACACTGTTATTACACTTTCCATCTTACTATTAAACTATATGCTATATTAGTATAATATATACTATATTATTACCCTGCACACTATATAGTTCACTATATACTATGTTCTGAGAATATATATTCTTACATTGTACACTATATTATTACACAATACACTATAATATTAAACTGTATACCATATTAATACACTCTTTTCTCACAGTATTTGCTATTTTTGTACACTTTATTGAACTATTCACAGTTTTAGTACTGTACATTCACACTACGCTCTATATTCTTAAACCACACTTTTCGTAAACTGTACATTATAAACTGTACTTTCACTATATGCTATAGACTGTATTCTTTCTATATACTATATATTAAAACTGTACATTATATTCTAGAGCTATTCTTATCTGTATTTTTATACTATATACTTTATTGTAACCTTATGTACTGTACTGTATTCTCTAAACATTATGCCCTTACTCTATAAACAAATAACTATATTCTAGTACTTCTATCATTAGAGGGCAATGTCCTCTCCAGCTGAATATTTGACTCTATGAAAATGATCAGTTAAAAGTATATTGTGCTTTCTTTGCATCATGCCTGAATTGCCTCCATAAAATCTAACACCAATTAATTGACAAAATGTTCCGTATAAATGCAGTAATTCCTGATTTGCCTTGTCCATTTAGAAAAATTTAGCCACACTTTGTTTTTAGTGGTTAAGAGCAAACTTTGTCTTTTCCAGTGTTGAAAAGAAGTGTAAAATATTGGGTGTGTTTTGCAGATATTATGAAGAGTTTGAAATCAATGAGAAAACAGGGGAATCAAATCTCACACAGCTTTATTTGGAGGTGAGTGTCACAGAGTACAGTACTGACCTAGTGTTTGTCCCAGTCCAGTTTACCAAACAAATGCTAGAATTTAAATCATTTAATCTGTTACAGGGAGCTTTTAAGCAACAGCACAGTCAAAAGTTTGGACACACAACGCTTTTTTACACTATACACTAGATTATTATACTATAAACTATATAATTACATGATACACTATATTAATACACTATACTCTATATTCTTACACCATACACTATATTCTTACACTATCCCAGCACAGCTAGTGTCATCACTGAGGTTCCTTTGAGCAAGGTACCATCCCCACACACTGCTCCCTGGGTGCCCCAATTGGTGGCAGCCCCCTGCTTAACTTGGTGAATGGGTTAATTGTTCACCCTGTGTGCTGTGGTGTATACACGCATAACTATAAGGGGCCACTTTACTTTACACTATCCATTATACTATTAAACTATATACTTTATTAGTATAATATCCACTATACTATTATGTCTGATTCCAGGAAGGTTTGGACTTCATCCGCCACCAGACCATGGCACAGAGGCCTTTTTTTCTCTACTGGGCGCCGGATGCCACACACGCACCTGTCTACGCTTCCAAACGCTTCCTGGGGAAGAGCCAGCGGGGCCGGTAAGATCAGGACTGTATTGTTCTTGCTGACAGAAAGGGTGGACCCAAGTGTCAATATTTTTAATCCCGAAAATTTCTTTAGAAAAGAAATTCTTACATGAAATTTGAATATCAGTTGTTTTCTTTGGCCATCTTTAAAAAAGTGTGGTAAATAATTGTGAGAAATCTTTAAAAAAAATTATTTTTTTTTTACTCAAACTGTTCTTCACACACACACACACACACACGCACACAGTGAATTGAAATAATAACTGGGCCATAACTGTCAAAACGAGAAAATATACTAATCTCATATAGTGTCTCTTTGGAATTTCTCATAGTGGGTTAGCAGCAAGCTAATGGTGGTGCACGTGAACAGTTTTTGACTGTTTTAGATTAAATACAGGTGCTTGACAATGACACTCCATTCATATTATTTAAAGCTGGTAAACAATGCTGGGCGGTATACCGGTTCATACTGAGAAGTTTACCGGTTCATACTGAGCGGTTTACTGGTTCATACTGAGCGTTTACCGGTTCATACTGAGCGTTTTACCGGTTCATACTGAGGGGTATACCGGTTCAAACTGAGCGGTATACCGGTTCAGACTGAGCGGTATACCGGTTCAAACTGTTATGACATGAATTTTTCTTATAATGCAGTAACGGTTTAAATGAACTGAACAATGTTCAGAAAGTGGCACAACTGGAAACAGTTTAAGGGGGGACCTTTTTCACTGCTGCACCGCTAGGGGAAGGGAACTTTTGATTTGAGGCTCCGTGAGGCTCCGTGTGAGAGTCGCGATATGGCAGATAGAGTGTGGATTATGGCGTGTAAAATATTACTTTAGGGAGTTTGTTTTTGTGCAATTTCTTAGTTTTAGCTTTTTTGTGCGTGTAATTTCTCAAATACTTTCGTGTACAGTAATATTAAACCATCCGGCCGTTTAATTCGAGGTTGTCTGATTCTGACGATGTCTATATGATTCTGTACATCAACGGGTTCAGGATTTCACAAAGATAGTCCAAACTAAGGGCTAAATAATCCCAAAAGTATGTTTTTATCTTAGCATTACGAAGAAACATGCATGTGTTTAGCCTTTAGCAGTTAATTCTTCATGTCACGGCGCGGACATACAGTATATAGCATTGGTGGATAAATTATCAAAAAATATTTTAGACAAATAATAATAATAACAACTTTATTTATAAAGCAGATACCATGGATCAGAGTGCAGCTCAGAGTACTTCACGTGGAAACCATACAAAGAAAGTTAAAAAACAGAAATAAACACTTCTGCTGAGTGTAAATGTTCTAACACACACTCCCGGGCTCGGCTCCTGTCCCCCCAGCTGTGCAGTGAGGGGGTCGCACTGCCGGTGTGCACTGGCCAAAGATACAAGGCGACTAGATAAAGGTGTTCAAACCACTCAGCAATCAACACCACCAGTATACTGATCACCGCCTGATCATCTGGAATCACCTTCACCTGTTTCTTCACTCCTTCAGGCCTTAAGTTAAAAGGGCTTGAAATGAGAGTCTCTGAAAGTCCTTCAGGAAGCCTGGAGAACTGTTCCATAAGACTAAATTAAAAATACAAGAAAGTCTGACTCCCGTAAAGAGGCCTGGCATCAGGCCTGGAGTGACAGCAGTTAAAATTGGTCCTGCCATAAATTAACAATGATTAATAGATTTCTGTCTCTTTCTTTTATATGATGGCAGTTAATTTAGTGTGTATGTTCAGCCCCTGAAGGCCTGACCAGTGGGAGACTTCTCTTCATTGTACATTGATTTCATCACCCCTGACTGGACAACTTTCAGTTGGAGATTTCAAGATTTTATTTTCAACCGATTTCAACCATAACGGTGGAATAAGAGTGACACTGAAATATTTTTAAACGCATGGTGATTCTTTTAAGCAAAAATATCCATTTATTAATTCCCACATATCATTAGACTTTGTCCTTGAAAGTTTCCCACTGAAGTTGTTTCACATAACTAAATAGACCATTTTACCAGTTTATTACTAATGAAAAGACCTTTGTTCACATTTACTGTAGAAAACGGTCATGTAAAATTGAATCATGATTAATTATTGTTTTGCTACTGAAATGAACATATAGTGGTGTCCTAAGTTGTCCTTAGGGGAAAGTTAAATACCAGAAAAATAAAGAATATGCCCTTCAAAGGTGTAATTTGTGCCATTTAATTATCTTACTGTTAAAAAAGTGGAAATGTAGACATAACAAAAAATGTCATATGTAATGTCATCAGCACATATGTACTGAATGTCTGAGGAAAGACCAGTTGGAGAAGTCAGTTTCCAGGATGGAATTTTTTGTTAGGTTTACATGTACAGTTAGACTGGATACAGACACACTCTGTCACTCTAACCTGCCTTGGACCTCAGAAAGGCAATAATTCAGTGCTGAGAATTCAGCACCATCTAGTACTCCTGCAGTGACCACCAAAACACACTGTTCTTCAAAAATTAGGACAAGAAGTAAGATAAGAGTAAAAGCTGCAAGCCAGACCAAGTACTGCTTTTGAATTACCCACCTTCATAGATTGTAATGTAAGATAACGTTCACAGAGATTAGTGGTAAAAAAAAAATCTAATCAGTGTTATTGTACTTCACCCTAAAACTACTGCAGCTTTAATTCGACTTTAAGCTTCAGGCCTGAGAGGTAGAAAACTGGTCCCAGTTCAGACGTCTGAAAATAAATACAGCTCCAGACCAGGGTACTCATGGAATTGGTGAATCCATCAGTCAGTCCGTCACATCTGACCCAGTTTTGTTGCTGAGAGGTGACTAAGAAGGAAGGTTTAGTGAATATTGCTGTGGAAACTAAAGGTACAGCAAAATCTCTAGTAGTTTTACCTGTACTGTGCAGAAGTCTTGAGATAACCTTGTTTCTTCATATTTTGCTTCCAAAATTCCAGACTTTCTTGTATTTCAGTGTAGTCTTGAGGAACAGTTCTCCAGGCTTCTTAAAAGAATTTCAGAGGCTTTCATTTTCAGTCCAGTCCCTGTACCTCATCAGTTTCAGAGGAATATTTTTTGTTTGTTAAGATACACAGTGACCTACATATGCATCATTCAAGCAGAACAAAGACCATCTAAGGCCTGAACCAGTAAAGGAACGTGCAGATGATGGGCAGCTGGTGGCCCAGTGGTTAGGGATTTGGCCCAGCAAACAGAAGGTTGTGGGATTGAATCCCAGGACTGTTAGTGGCACCACTGAGGTGAAAGTGACCATTCTGTCACACGTGAACAGCACACAGCGTGAACAGCACGAAATTCTTCTTCTGCATTTAACCCATTCACCAAGTAAGGCAGCGGGCAGCCAGGAACACAGCACCCAGGCAGCAGTGTGTGGGGACGGTACCTTGCTCAGGGTAACTCAGAGTTACTTAGCAGTCTTGGGAATTGAACCCACAACTTCCTGATTGCAGGAACTAACCACTAGGCTACCAGCTGCCCTTGAGCAAGGTACCATCCCCACACACTGCTCTCCAGGCACTGTGAATGCTGAGTGGTTGGAACACCTTTATCTAGGCTCCTTGTATCTTTAGGCACTTTGCAGCCTTTCGCAGTAAAACATTTGTTCCCATTTCTTTTATTTAATCTACTCAACACTTGACTACTTGACCTGTAATATACCAAACATAAGGCAATTTGGCAGGTGATTCAAAGCAAAATGTAAAGAAATGAAGGTTGGCTCAAGACTTTTAGACAGTGCTGTATGCATATTTCTGACAGTCTGGCACTCATAGTGGTCCTGTTACAAGTCACCGCACTATGTGGTTCTTATTGACTCTGCTCACTTAGTACGGCTTGAGTATCAGGATTATATCTGAATGAGGCAGACTCACATAAGAATGCAGGTGTGAACACACTTGAGACACATTTAAACTGCATTTAAACCACTTCAGTAGGAGGTCTGAGATGCATTGAGCCACATAATGGCAGTATAAACACATCTGTTTCTCTGAGACACATTCAACACCCAAAACCCCTCTCGGTACTGTCACAGCACCCCCTGCTGTTCTGTTAATGCTTCGTACTGCCATTGCTTAATGCAGCATCTTACTCCGGACAAGCCAGTTGGTTTAAATAAGGCTCCAGTTTGGTTAAACTTTACTTTCGCCCTGTCATTTTCCACTGTCTTGCTACAACACACTGTGTTGAACACATGTGGTTCTTGACGACCATGACACAGGACGATAATTAACCTAAATAACTTCTTCTTGTAAACACTGACTGTTTTGTGCCAAATTATTTTCTTTTGAACAGAACAGAAAAACAAGGAGCACCACAGCTGATTGGTTGTTGTATATGAGCTGATTTGCATATTAGCTACATAGCAATTGGGTTTCAGTCTGGCTGATTGGAGACACATTTGAGAACCAAGTGTAAAAGGCTAAAACCTGTTATGCAGATACCTGTCACATGAACTGGGGTGGTGGAGGCCTAGTGGGTGGGATACTTGCCTCTGTGCCAAGAGGTCATGGGTTCGAATGCTACCTTCAGCAGACCACCACTGGGTTCCTGAGCAAGACCCTTAAACCCATGTTAAGACTGTCCCCTGTAGTTAGGGAATGGAAGTCGCTTTGGATAAACACGTCTGATAAATGCTGTAAATGTAAACATAAGTGACCAGGTGTAATCGGGGTCATTGAGAGTCCTCTGGCCTAACGCTCATGTGAACATGCATGTCATGACCTTTCTGTCTGGGTTGAGGGAGTTTGTGGTTTGTCTCAAGCCAATCAACAAATCAAATCTCAGAAATTTCCTTACAGAAGACACATAGATGAAATGGTGTTAAAAAAGCAGTGCTATGTTTGATGTTTATGGTTTACTCTTAAAGGTGACTTCTTCAACAGTTGGGAGAGGAAAGGGAGCCGTCCCACAGATCAGAAGACACCATAAATCATGTGGATGTAATTTCATACATAACCAAATCAAATGCAGCTACAAGAACCCATGAGGTGTTTCAAAATTAAGTGAACACCCCTGTTTTCCAATGCAAATTATGGTTTAATTAAATGTTGATTTTTGGCAGCCCTGTGGTTGGGCTGAGGGGAAGGACTGCATGGCTGGTGTTGTGTGTGTGAGTGTGTGTGTGAGTGTGTGTGTGAGTGTGTGTGTGAGTGTGAGTGTGTGTGTGTGAGTGTGAGTGTGTGTGTGAGTGTGTGTGAGTGTGTGTGTGCGCAAGTGTGTGTGAGCTCTTAGTATTCCTCACTGTGACTCAGACCTCTCTAAGCAGACATTTCTTCAGAATACCAAATGAGGTTTGTGTTGACAGAGCAGAGGTTGAGGGTCCTGAGATATTTTCTGCAGAAAGGAGGATATTGCTTATAGTGCCTTTAGCTAACTGGCACCTCTCTGTGGATCTCTCTCTCTATTTCAGTACCCGGGTCCTCCATCTATTTCAGGAATTAACTTCATTTACAGAGACTCTTTTGGAATATTATGTCATATTAGCTGTATTTTCAGACATGCACAAAAAAAATCTAATTTTCCCAAAAAGTAATCAATCAGCATTAAGTAGCTAACAAGTAGTGGAAGCTCAAACCCCTTCAGTCAACTACAGGCTTCTACACTCGCCCAAACTGTGTAGATTTATCCATTAATCTCGAACAGACCTGCTTATATGGTTTCTGACTCTGCACAACTCACTGTTATCTATACACACCCTTTTCTGTAAGTATATAGAAGCGTCAGCAGCGCAGTTCTCTCCCCACAGTTTATGGCCGGCCGGTCATCGTCCCAAAACCTTGTCCATGGAGTCGAACCAGTGGAAAGCTTTTCTGTCAGACTTGCTTTTGTTATTGGGGTGTTTTATTTATAATAGTCTTGTTTGAATTTTTTCAATGTTTTCTCAGTGTTGTAAAGCCGGGCACTGGATATTTAACCCAGCGATGTCTTGCTACCCCTTCACATTTCTCACAGCGTTAGAAAACTCCCACTGAAATTTGTCTTCAGCCCACCCAGACAGTAGTGCTTGTACTTCGTCGACTTTCCAGTTGTTATTTTGTGTCTACATTGATGTTGTTTTGTGTGGACAGTAAAAAAAACTTAATAAAAAAAAGTTCACCAGTTGTCATGACAACCAATTAAAAAGCAGTGATGCAGTCAGCTAGGCTGCAGCCCGCTTTTGGCTCTGTCATCGAACAGAGCCATGAAAGCACAGGAACGGCTCGGGTACGGGTCGCTTTGTTTGTAATGGAAAAACATTAATTCACGGTACGGCACGGTTCCTTGTGCCGGTGAAAAAAGTGCCATTGGAACTGCTGATCTGTTTCTTTAAATGCTGCCACTGTTTCTGTGTGATGCTGTGTTCTGTAGCTATGGCGATGCCGTGATGGAGCTGGACTTCAGCGTGGGGCAGATTTTGGCCTTGCTGGTCACTCTTGGCATAGACAAAAACACGTTTGTGTTCTTCACTTCCGACAACGGCGCTGCATTGATGTCTGGACCACAACAAAGTGAGTAACCGTTTATACTACACCTAAACCATAACTTCCCAGTTCTGGTCCTTGTCTAGCCCTACTCTGTACAGTTTTTCTGCTTCCAAAAGTACATCCTGGTGCCGTCTCTTCTCCAGGTCAGTAATGCAAGGCAAGGCAAGGCAAGGCATGGCATGTTTATTTATACAGCACGTTATCACACACAGACATCATTCAGTGTGAAATGAGTGTAAGAGCATAAAATGAAAAGTAAGCAATAAAAGAAAGTATACAAGTATTATGGAATAAAGGAGGGATTTAAGATTAAGTTAAACAAAGGTAAATAAAGCAATGGAAAAGAATACAGATAAATGTGCATGAATTTTGTGCAGACATTACTGGTCCAGTTCTGGTGCTCATGTTTCCAGTTTAGGTACTTTAATCAGTATGCAGGCGTCAACATGGCGTCAACTGTATACAGCTATGCACCTGGGGCACTGCACTGTGTGTTTTGAGACCTTTCTATCACAGCCAACATGAACTTCTTCAGCAGATTGTGCTTCTGTTTTGGAGATTCTCTTATCCAGTGATCCAAGCATCAGAGTTTGGTTCTTGTAAAAGTGTCTCAGATCTTTATGCACATTTTTCCTGCTTCCAACATCAACTTCAAAAACGGACTGTTCACTCACTGCCTAATATTTCCCAACCCACTGTAACAAGATTCGGTTCAGTGAATATTTTCATGTTTGCAGGTGGCAGCAACGGCCCCTTCCTGTGTGGAAAGGAGACGACTTTTGAAGGAGGGATGAGGGAACCTGCTATTGCCTGGTGGCCTGGACGAATCCCTGCAGGCACGGTACGAATCTCAATCAGAGCAGATTTCTCAATAGGTGGAATATTGTACTGTTAAGCCACTAGCCTCTTTCTGGATCTCACCAAGAATAAAAATTGACAATATTTATCATCATAGTGTAATGGGGGCGGTCCAACATCATTCTCCCGTCTTCTGTTACTGGATTACATGTCTCTAGTTTGTTTAGGCCCTTGTAAAGTAAAATGCAAGTGAAAATGGAATCCTGTATCTGCGCCTCCTTCCCTTGGCTCATGTTGACAAGTGGAGATTAAATGATTTTACTGTGTTGTTGTAATCTAACCGGTAGCCAAGGTTATTTTGTCTGAGTTGGATTTATTTTAGTAATGAATAATTGTATTTGATTCAGTAGACACTTAATACTAAGGCTATAAGGCTAGTTGCCATGACTTAAATATTAGTTTTGCAGTAGGTACTGAATGCTAAGTTAAGGTTCAGGATTTCTCCCTGTGATTTGATGTGCGCTATTGTGGTCCCAGTAATCCATTTCAGTAAATTCAAAATGAATTTTCCCTAAATCTACACACCTCCCTCATAAAATGGTGTAATTTCATGCACAAATATTTAGCCGTTAAGCAAAGAGACATATAATCTGTGGCACCCTGAATAATACACCTGCTGTTTAACCCATTCATGTTCATGGTAACATTTCCTTTTGCCCAAATGGACTTGCCTGAACACAAATCTAAATACATTTTTCAAATTGATCAGTGGCAGCTAAGTGTTTCACTTAATGTTTCACATTAAATTAAAGACTTTTGTCCAGCTTTGGCTAATTATGAGTAAAATAATTTAAAATACACATTAGATTGTGGATAAATGCATGACATTTATGTGTAAAAATGATATTGACATTAAATTGGTAGTTGTGAATTTGGCATGACTTTACAAAAGTGAATAACTTCAGAGAAATCAGGACAGGCTCTGTGATTCTACATTCAGTTACTTGAACACTGGCTCCTGTACTTTAGGTGATGCTTGTGTATTAAATTGTGAAATGGCTGGCGGTGGAGAGGTGAATGTACTTGGAAAAAGTCAGTAATCCTTTGTGCAGCCTGTTAATTGTTTTTGACTGTTTGAATCAGTGTTAATGGCCTCATAAGGTATTGTAATTCAATCCTACCTCTCAGAGGATGCTCCGGGTTGAGTCTACCTCTCGGCCTAAAAAAAGAAGGTTGTAGAGTACTTTTCATCTGCTTGCGAGTGAGTGTGTGTGTGTGTGTGTGTGTGTGTGTGTGTGTGTGTGTGTGTGTGTGTGTGTGTGTGCATATGAGCGTATGTGTATGATTCCTCAAGTTTTGAGGTGCTCCACACCCCCTATACACCCCCACTCTTCTTTTTCTCTGGCTGAGAGGAAGCCTCCCCCTTTTCCTGATCCGCTAAAGCTGTGCGTTCTGCAAATGACTTTTAATTGTATTAGGGGCAGCTGTGACACGGGGCTGTGGCGCTGGGGGGATTTTTTTGGAGGAGCTGGAGCTAAGCTGTGCCCCCGGCTCGCTATCTGAGGGGTGTGTGGGGCTGTGATAGCGCAGAGCCCTGGCGAGGCAGAGGGGGATTGGGAGCGTCTTAAGCGGCTAATCTGTTTGTGTGTTTGCTGAGGTTGGATTGAGCTGTAATGAGGGCTCCTGTATCTGAATATGCCAGCCGTGTGGGATAAAGGAGGAAAAAAAAGCGAGAGCAGAGAGGAGGGGAGGGCTAGACTGTGCCTGGTGTATGTGTGTATATATCTGTGTGCCTGTGTGTGTCTGTATATGTGTCTGTGTGTGCTATGGTTGCACGATATATCGTTTTCTAAGGGTGTCTTACAATTACGTGGGATTTTTGATTAAATTTTAATCCCTTAGGCGGTGAATCAGAACTGTTTTATGCTGAATACACTTAACCTGAGTAAACATCCAGACAGTGCAGTTTAGAGTGGATTTTTAAACCTGAAAATAGCTGGAAATTTTTATTTTGCACATGTTTTACATAAGCAAATGGCCCTTAATTCATCATATAACTTTTTATTGCATCATTTGTGCATTTTGACCAATTACAGGTGTTCTTTTGTGAGAAACAAGGCATTCACATGACCCAACTAAAGTAAATCATAATGCTCAAAACACTGCAGGCCACATGCAAGAACTAAAATAGCCTAAACAAAGTAGCTATCACATATGGCAAAGCTTGCTGGTGTCTAAAATGGTACAATACCACTTTTTCTTTAGTACCAATATGATTATTGAATTGTTCTTTAAATACTGTTCAGCTTTAAAAAGATCTGTTTATAGTCGAATCCTTAACATGAATTCCTGTTGCGTCTGCATAATTGTAATGAATCTGTGAAACAACCCGCCGTTTGCAAATGAAGAACCCATGTGCAGAGGCTGAGGAGACTTAAAAACAGGCCATGGGTGGCGGAAGTAAAGATCCACCATGAATGGGGAGGTGCAAGGCTGCACCACTAGCCCTGAATGTGGGTGTTGGTTCAGAAAGAAGCCTCTTACAAAGCATGAGAAAGGCAGAAAAGGTTCCAGCTAATAATAATGATAAGAAAATACCAAGTACTGAGTACCCAATTTTTTTTTTTTTTTTTTTTTTTCAAATTTCGGTTCTGTTTATCAGTTCCTAAACACTGCAAAGACATGCATGGCAATCTGTCTGCCAGGACCTCTTTTAGGTCATGCATCAACATATTAAAATATATTACTTTTTAATTGGCATTTTACTCCTGTTGCTGCTGGGACATTCTGAGGGGTGGCAAACGCCTTGCCTTGCCGGGCGCTGGCAGAGGTGCCAACTCTGGGCCTTCCTCTAGGGGTTGGCACGGGTATGGCTGTCTATCCAGACCCAGGCTGGCCTCTTAAAGTAATTAAACCATTAAGATGTAAACATAATCTAAAAAGTCTTTTGTAGTGGTGTAATGTGAGATTTTGCATGGTATGGTTACAAAAATACACTGCCTGATGTCTAAGACATTGTAAATCCAGTCCTGGCAGTTGTAAATAAATTTGCTTTACTTGTTTTGTGGACGTTGTGATGCCTGGTTCCATTCACCACCACTGTAAATAAATCATTAAGTCATGAGTCATTAAGTCATTCACACAAAACCTTTGTCTCAATTATAAAAATTTTTAAAAATCTGTGGACTTGTCCTTCCATCTAAAAGCAGACTCAAGCTTAAACTACTCAGACACTCCACTACACCACAGTAAGAAACACACAACTAACAACGTGACATCATACACTGGGAGTGTGTGCTATTTCAGGATAGATTTGTCACAGTATTGGATCGGGTTTACCCTTTTTTCCCCCTCCTGATATCCCATCCAGCTTTTTTGTGCAGATATCGGGACGATACCCATGGCTGGTGCCATCTCTAATCTTAATATTTGTCCATATTGTGCCCCCCCTAGTGTGTGTGTGTGTGTGTGTGTGTATGTGCTTAGATTTGGAGGGCACAAGCTGGCAGCTGCTGGAGGCTTTGCCCATACTGGTGCCAGGTGTCTGGGCACTGACAGGCTGGTGGAGGATGGCGAGGGTAAGCAGGTGTTTTCACGCTGTTAAGGTTTTGCCCAGCAGCTGCTTGGCAGATTTGGCCGGATTTCAGACTGCCTCTTCGTCGTCATGTGGGACACACTGATACCAGCGTTTCTGTTAACACTCCTAACATGGAGCTCATCACCCGCCCACTTTATTAGAAACAGCTCGCTGCTTTACAGAGACTGTAGCCCATCTGGTGATGATCATCCTCTAGTCCTTCATCAGTGGTCACCTTCTGACCACAGAGCGGCTCTTGGCTGGAGACTTTTGGACAGGTCTTAACCTGGCAGTGACTCTGAAAAAGCCCAGCAACACCACTGGGCCTCATACACTTGTACCTGTGCCATAAACAGTACCCTGTTATTTTACATACCCTGTAATTTTACTATTTAAATTGCTACAAGAATACCTTTACTATTTTACTACCTAAATTTAATTCTACTATAAAAATACACCCACATAATAGAAGTGTCGTGGGGTTCTAAGGTGGTCTCTTTTCACCGATGGTGAAATATCGTATAATGTATATTGTATAATGTGTGCTAAACTTAGGAAACAGTTTTGGGCAGCAATGAATTTTTATTATCTGTAGCTACTTATATGGAATGAAGTGTATATAGAGGAAGAAAGCAAATGGACCAGTAGAAACACTTAAACTACATTAAAGTGACCATTTCTTCCATATCTATTTTTTTGTAATTGAAACATTTTGTAATTTCAACATGACTAATTTTAAGCCTCCTTCTATCTCTCAGATTCAATCCATTTTCTTTATGATTGTGCCTTTAAAACTGATATTTGTAAATGGCCTCTCTTCTGATTGGCTGTCATGTATTGCCCCTCATTTGAAAACACAGTCCAGGCTGAGACACAGGCGAATGGGTGAGGCTGAACTGCTGTAGTGAATGTATGGAAATGCGCCGCTTGTGTGACATCACAAAAACCCAGACCCAGCTGGCTGGTTAGAGGAGTGTGTTGGAATGAACTGGCAGCAAAGAGCAGCCAGAGAGGCATTCCTATAGATGCACAGGGAGTGTGTGTGTGTGTGTGTGTGTGTGTGTGTGTGTGTGTGTGTGTGTGTGTGTGTGTGTGTGTGTGTGTGTGT
>JBBJLS010000041.1:23605120-23626120 GCA_037577275.1 Bryconaethiops microstoma | reverse complement strand
TCTCTCTCTCTCTCTCATTTTCTCTCTCTCCCATTCTTTTTCTCTCATTCTTTCTCTCTTGTTTTCTCTCTCCCCCCCCCCCCTCTCTCTCTCTCTCCCCCTCTCTATAACTTTTTTTTTTTTTTTCCTCGTCACAGTGTGAGGAACGTCTATAGACCGGCCTACAGATTCTTCAATAATATACTGCATGCGGAGTATCGCGCTGCCACCGATGTGTACGCTCTGATGTTCCTCACTGATGTGGTTGATTTCATCATCATTGTGTTTGGCTTCTGGGCTTTTGGAGTGAGTACCAAGAGCCTTTTTTTTTTTTTTTACAGAGGATGACTAGATTTGCTGTATTTATGCTCTGACTCAAGCAGCATCATTTGAAGTGATGGCCCTCTGCAGCAGGAACCCCTGTGTTTGATTAGATAAATGTTTTTGGATTTAGTTAACTCCTAAACCCTAAAGATTAGCAGCAGGTCTATTCATCACTAAGTATAGTTGATATTGAAAAATAAACCAATAAGGGGCCCCACGGTGGCACAGTGTGTAGCACTATGTACATATACACATACATCTATAGGTTATATATACACATACAGTATATTGTGTATATATGGGTGTATATGCGCATGCTGTGGTGGCCCAGTTTTAGTCCTTAAAAGGAATGAATGAACCTATAAGGGTCCACATCCTACATGTTGCTTCTGTTTTTTTTATTTCTCTGTTCATGTCACCAAAACAGTTGTAGTTAATTTTTATATGAACAAAAGTAAAGTTAGACAATTTTACCTATTAGGTTAAATGTGTCTTTACAGGGCCTATATTCTACATTTTCCATCTGTTTCATTTTATCACATTTTTGTGTTCCCTCGCAATTCGTCAAATTCCACTCTTCAACCTCTCTTTATCTTGTGGAATCAGACTGTTTTTGTTACTATGACTTCGAGATCTAAACACTACTTTTTAATACAGTTCCAGAGAGTTGTGAAATAATGCCAAGGGGAATTGAAGCTGTTCGGGTGGCTCGTTTTGGCTCAGAACCATTTAATGTTGGTTTTTCCTTAAATTTGTCACCTGTCTGTATGTATGTGGTCTTCTTTGCGTCAGGGTGTGCTCACACTAGGCCCGGTGGGCTTGAATTGTCCCTGACCATGTTTGTGCCCCCTTTCCACTCCCCCTGCTGGCATGTGCACACACTGCGCTTAATGTCCCGGACCCGGACGCTCCTACATCATCAAATCCCTCACTGCTTTAACCTTCTTGTCTGATGTGCTCTCTGTTTTACAGAGTGTGTCCCGTACCCTCAGATACTGAACTTGTAGTGCTTTCAGCTCCTCCCATCTTCGTTCAGTGGTTCTTTGGACAACGAGTGCGAAGATGGTTGCCAAATTTACAAAATATAAAAGAAAAAACTAATTACACGAGGAACTACAATCAACAGAGGGATCTTTGGAAATTAGAAATCCCCCCAAGCTTTGTTTGGTGACAGTATATATACTGTATATAAATAGGGTAGATGGTGGCCTAGTGAGGTACCCTTGAGCAAGGTACCGTCCCCACACACTGCTTCCCAAGTGCTGCGTTCCTGGCTGCTTGGTGAATGGGTTAAATGCAGAGAACAATTTCATGCTGTTCACACTGTGCGCTGAGGTGTGTTGACATATGACAAAATTGGACATTTTACACATTTCTCATATACGTAAATGAACCAACACCTTTTGGCAATGGGCCACCCATTCCTAGCACTCTGGATCCTCTGGAGGATGTGACAATATCCATTGGCTCTGCGTCCCTATTGGTTCAAACTCCTAGCAGTTGTCCTCTATCTCTGAGCCATAATTCACACTTAATTCCTAACTCAAATGTTCACTATTTAGCAATGTCTTATGTTCAGTACAATTTAGTACATTCTGTGTAGACTTAATGCATTCTTTTGTTCAGTGGTAGCTTGTGAAAAGACATAATTTGTTATGAAGTGCTCAAAAGTACTATGCATCGTGTCCAGTTGATCCCGTATTCTCTTGTCAGTCCAAATTTCCAGCAAACGTTGCACCTCAGTAGAACAGTTATCCCTTTGTCTCCATGCTCTACACATTACGCATTTAGTGTGATCACTAAACATGCCTGAGCACAGAACTGTAATGCAACTGATCCATGCCCAAGCCCGCCTTCTCAAGTAGACCCAGGAACGGCTCAGTACTCAGGCCCGGTACAGAGCAGTTACACTAGTCAAACGAACTGGACTTTAGGGGTCAAATATGCTCACTCAGTATATGCGAAAATGCTTAGTTCCTGTACATGGACTGTTGGATTGTTTTGCAACTTTGGACTCTTTGCAAGTTTAAAAGGTTCAGTTCAGAGTAACAGGGAGTGCATAAGAGAGGTGAAGGAGAGTGCAGGCCGGGTGGTATGTGTGGAGAAGAGTGGCAGGAGTGATTTGAAAGACAGGTACCAGCAAGAGTGAAAAGGAAGGGTTACAAGATGGTAGTGAGATCAGCTGTGTTACGTGGCACTAAGAAAAAGACAGTGAAGTTGGTGTTTACACCGTGAAATAGAATAATGTTCCTCTGTAACAGTGGCGCATCACAAGGAACAAACACAGAAACAACACAATTAACAAAAACAGAACAGCACAAGACTACACAAGTGACGACAGGACAGGACTACAAGCGTGCAAAAACACATAAGCAACAGAAGTGTAATTTGCAGGACAAGACAACATACAAGATTCCAGATCCTTTATTTGTCACATATACAGTTATAAAAGCACAGTGTGTAATAAAATAGGCCCCTGAAACCTCTATGAGACCGCGCGGTATAGTAACAATAAAGAAAGAAAAAATTAAAGGCTATAATAAAAAAATATGTAGAAAAAATATATTCACATAAACGTTACATGTGTAAACAAGATTGAAATGTAACAGAATAGAGCATGATTGTAAGGCACGGTGTGCTGGTTTGCTGTTGATGTATATAAAATTAAATATCAGATGGCAGTGCAGTCAACAGGAGCAGAAACAGCACTGGTAAGAGTGAACACGGATTTATGATAAGATACTGTATTCTAGTAGCACAGTCGTTAAGAGTGCAAAATAATGCAAAGATTGAGGCAGACAGCAATAAACAGTTGTCCTAAAATAGCACGTGGCAGCCAGAGAATTAGAAAAAATATACAGTATATAAATAAATACAGGGTATTTTCAGTGGCAGTTGGGGAGTAAGTTCTCTTTGTGTTTGTTGTGTGTGCGCGCACAGTGTGACTGGGAGAAAGGAAGCAGTTCAGTTCAGAATGTGTATGTGTATGTATGCGTGTGTGTGTGTGTGTGTGTGTGTGAGAGAGAGAGAGAGATGTACAGTTAGTTATTCAGTTCTGATTTATGAGTCTGGTGGCCTGGGGAATGAAACTGTTCCCCCCCTCCTGGTAGTGAAGCCTGAATGTTGTGAAACCTTCTGCTAGATGGAAGGAGGGAGAAGAGGCTGTGTGTGTGGGGTGTGTGGGGTCGTTTAAAATGCTAGTGGCTTTGCAGATGCAGCACATGGTGTGAATGTCTGCGACAGAAGGTAGAGAGACCCCGATGATCTTGTCAGCTGTCGGAGCTGAGGCTGACAGGAGGTGGCAGAGTTAAAGATGTTAGGATTTGCATTGGGAGTGAAGAGGATGGTCAGGATTAGGAATGAGTATATTAGCGATACAACTTAGGTTAGACAAAGCCAGAGAGGCAAGATTCTGTTGGTTTGTACCTTTGCAGAGGAGAGATACTGAGTGTGTGGGAAAGTGATGATGAGGATGGAGCTGCCAGACATTTGGAAGAGAGGAAGGTATGAGAGGAGCTTTATGGATGTGGTGAGAGGAAAGGTGATCAGTGTGAAAGGGGACGATACAGAGGACAGGAAGAAATCAGACTAGCACCCTGCACTTCTCTATACTCTATTCTGTACATTTGCACACTTCTGATCTTGTTTACACTTGTAATGCTTATTTGAATATATTTTTTCTTCATACTTTTTATTACTTAGTTCTAGCCTATAATTTTCTCTATAATTTATTGTAATTGTATTGCACAGTCTCAAGGACGTTTTGGGGGCTCTTTGTACTTGTATACCTGTGTATGTGGCAAACAACGAATCTTGAATCTTGACGATCTGCTGTGGCGACCCATAACACAAGCAGCCGAAAGAAGAAGAAGAACAGGGCATTTGAGGGGTTTAGTCAGAAAGACTGTGATTTAGAAGCAAAATGGCTAAGTGTGGTTTGGTGTGAAAGCCTGGAGCCTCAGAAAGATGGGAGGGGCATTTTTACTGTTCTTTCCCAGTCCTGCCATACGGCAGAGGACACTCCAAGGCATTCCTGTGTACATATATCCAGTGTTCATACATATATACAGCCATGGAAAAAATAAAAGACTGCATAATTTTTTTCCCTGGTTATTGCTTTTGCAACTTGTGTGTGTGTGTCTGTGTAAAATGTGCATGTCACTATTGTTTTACTCTATTGACCACACTTGATTCAAAATTCCAAACAAAAAAATGTTAAGTTTTAAAATAGTACATACAAATAATTTATTATACCTTGGGAAACACTCTTACATTATTTTAAAATGGCAACAATTAAAATAGGAATGTTAAGAGCGTTAGTGTGTGTGAGCTCTGTTTCATGCAATCAGAAACTGAATCAGGAGTGAAGCTGCTGGAATACAGCACATAGAAAAGCTGCTCTACAAACAATACTTCACTTACAACACATATGGAGGCATTTATTTTTTACACAGGTCACACTGCAATAGTTCATAAAAGAATAGCAACCTGTGCATTTTACACACACACACACACACACACACACACACACACACACACACACATACTGCTGAAAATTGTACAAACAGTGAACAGATAAACAGGTTAAAGTGGTCTCTTATTTTTCTCCATTTATACATATATCCACCATGTACATAAACACATATAGATTTATATATACACATACATATTTACATACACACACACCAATGTCCATATTTAGATTTTTGTATTTTTTTTGTATAGTGTACTTTTTTTATTATACTCTTGTGTAGCTTTCATTCTGCTCTTACCTTTGTACTGTTCACTTTCTGCCGTAGCAATGCTAATTTCAAACTTGTGGAACTAATCAAGGTTTATCTAATCTCTTATCTTAAACTAAAATTTCAAAATCTCCCAGAGCAACAAAGAGGGCAGCCAGCCTCCAGTGTATGCATAAAACAGATAAACAATTCTTATTAGGGTGATTTCTCGTGCCATGGCAGCGTAATGAGCAGGGTAGGTGTGCTCCAGCAGGTGTGTTGTGGATAAATAAGTGTGTAACATCTCACCCCTCCAGAAACACTCGGCAGCAGCAGACATCGCCTCCAGTCTGTCTGAGGATCAGGTGCCCGAAGCCTTCTTGGTGATGCTTCTGATCCAGTTCAGCACCATGGTCATCGACCGCGCCCTCTACCTGCGCAAGGCTGTGCTGGGAAAACTCATCTTTCAGGTCCTCCTGGTTTTCGGCATCCACCTGTGGATGTTCTTCATCCTGCCTGCAGTCACAGAGAGGTGAGGAGGATGAGATTATGCTCCGGTTAAGCAGCAAATTATTCATTATGCATTTGCCGTTCACTGACACAAGTGAAAAATACAGTTCAAGGACTGGAAGAGTATGAACAACGTATGGTTTTGTGCTTTTGTCTAGTGCTCAGTCACATTGCAGGGCCACAAGCTGTTTACAGCCATTTTAGTTCAGAATGTTTGAGTGTGAATTAGACCAGACTGTGTGTTCTTCATCCTCTTTAATGTCTGTTTCTTCAGTGAATATTTAACCTTAATGTCTCTGGATAAAACTTCAGAGGATACTCACTGGCAATGAGCTTGAAAAAGCCTAAAAAAAATACTAAAGTGACTTTTTTTCCCCAAAGTTGTCATCTTCCCCTTTCCCCTTCCTCTTTGCAGGATGTTCAATCAGAACTTTGTGGCCCAGCTCTGGTATTTCGTCAAGTGCATCTACTTCACTCTCTCGGCCTATCAGATCCGCTGTGGCTACCCCACACGCATCCTGGGAAACTTTCTGACAAAGAAGTACAACCACCTCAACCTATTCCTCTTCCAAGGGTGAGACTTTTCACAACTTACATTACATGGACAAAAATACTGGGACACCTGACTGTTACACGAACAGGGACTTTAATGACATTGCATTCAAATATATAGACTTTAATAAGGGGTATGTAGTCCCAATACGTTTGTCCCTATAGTGTATTTAACAATAACAAACATTACAGAAACATGGTAGAGTTGCTTGGTATGAACCACATACAAAACTATCAGAAGAAAATCTCCAGGTATCATTAAACTGGTCCAATTACTTAAGCTTTGGATTTATCATCAGGAGTTCCTTGGTGATGCCCCAGTCATCGGTGGCCAGAAGATGAAAGAGAACATAATTGTCTCTCACTCTCTTCCCCAACATTTAGTGTGAAACTAGCCATTATCTTGGCATCATATCATATAGGGAATGTAGCTAATCAAACAAAAATGCAAAGACACATTATTTAGATGTTCTTTAATGACCTAGTGGCATTAAAGAGCCATGAGAGCTTAAACCAACATTGAAACGTTGTTAAAGGTTTTTTCCATTGCTTATAGGTTCCGCTTGGTGCCCTTTTTGGTGGAGCTTCGGGCCGTCATGGACTGGGTCTGGACTGACACAACCTTGTCCCTCTCCAACTGGATGTGTGTGGAAGACATTTACGCCAATATCTTTATTATAAAGTGCAGTCGGGAGACTGAAAAGGTCAGGAGATACATGGAGTATTTGTCTAACCTCTGCATTAGGACTCAAAACCAGTGCACTGAATTCCCCATTTCATTCTGTTAAGCTTTCTTTCTTGCAGCGTTAAGTTTATAAGCCATGCTTGTGTCCAGACTCACAGATTCGTATTATATTTGGCGAGAGTCAATCAGGCTGTGCTTATTCCCGAGTTATGGAAGGACGTCAACAAGCTGTGAGAAATAGGACACTTCTCCGTCTCTGTTTTGTTCCCGTTTTGGTATCGCTGCCACCACATTGCTTGTTTTCTTAGCCATGACAGGCCTGACCCAACTCACCAATCAACGCAATGCTAAAATAAATGTGATAGATCTAAAAAAAAAAAAAACTACTGAAATTCAGTTGCAGGGCTAAGAAAATGGCTCTGAATAAACTGAATCACAACAATGTTCTCATTTTACTACCGTCCTCCAGAAATATCCTCAACCGAAGGGCCAGAAGAAGAAGAAGATTGTGAAGTACGGAATGGGTGGGCTCATCGTCTTTTTCCTTATCTGCATCATCTGGTTTCCACTGCTCTTCATCTCATTGGTCAGATCAGTTGTGGGCGTGGTCAATCATCCTGTGGATGTAACAGTCACAGTCAAGCTGGGAGGTTATGAGGTAACTCAAAGGTCCTTTACAACCATGGTCCACATCATACTCAACCAAACACCATATTCCTCCCTCAGACACTGAAGTTCTCCACCAAACACCATAATCCTCTATTAGACACTAAAGTTCTCCACCAAACTCCACAATCTACCATCAGACAATAACATTCTCCACCAACCCCATAACTGTCCATCAGACACTAAAGTTCTCTGCCAAGCACCATAACCCTCCATCAGACATTAAAGTTCTCCACCAATGTTTTTCAACAAGTGCAAACATTTCCCACTAGTCAGCATCATTCTACATCCAATGCCATTGTTCTCCACCTAATACCAAAGCTGTTTTTCATAATGCGTACTTCTGTTCCAGCTAGAATGCATATTTAACTGTCATCTGAAGTTTTATGATACAAATATATGGCAAAATATTTGAAGCATGCTCGCTCATGTGTAAAAGCATGGAATTCAGATATACACTTTTAAAACAACCCAACATTCTCCAATACACATCACTTTTATAATGTTGGCAAATGTCATTGTAATGTATTGTGAAATACAAAAATAACTGTTTAGCCAAACAAAAGTGAATTATCACAGGTATAGGCAGATATGGATGTTTTCAGAGAGTTGCTGTGTGTTCCGGTCTTTGATATCAGATTGAAAATTGAAAATGTGTCTGTTTTTCTTCAGCCCCTGTTTACAATGAGCGTCCAGCAGCAGTCTATACAGCCTTTTACCGAAGAGGACTACAACCTACTCACCAAGCAGTTTGAAAAAAATGCAGTGAGTGCTCCTTAAGCTCCATTTACTATTTCGACTGGCGAGTATAGCACACAGCCTTGACTCCGGCAGCAGCACTGAGTAAATAATAGTGTGATTCATTTCTATTCCTTATTCCAATTTAAAGAGAAAGCTGCAAACACATGAATCACAGCTTTGGAAAAATGCCCTGGCATGCATATTTTAGTATATTTCTCCATATCCTATTACTGTATGGTCACAATTTTAGTGTATGTGTTTCATACAGGTAGCAATGCAGTTCATTACACTGTACAGTTATGAGGACATCGTAACAGCCAACATAGAGGGCAGCTCAGGGTCTGTCTGGAGGATCAGCCCACCCAGCAGACAAGAAGTCATTAAGGAGCTGCTGGGCAGCCCAGCAGACGTGACCCTGCGACTGGCCTGGAACTTCCAGAGGTCAGTCTGAGACTCCGAGCTTTCCTATAGTTTCACAAGTTTGTCACTGTTGTTTTGTTTAGATGGACATTTAATTCATTTAATTACACAGATTTCTAAGTATGTCTGCATAATTCAGTTGTAACTGAGATGCAGACAGCCATTCAGAGAGGATTTGGTATGAAACAGTTCACTGTAGAGAAACTTAAACTCTTTACAGTGGAGATGAATGGAACCATGAGTTATGATGCCCCCAGCACAAATATAAGCATTCTATTTACTATCCAAACCCACCAGTGAACCTACATGTCTGGAAACAATGAAAAAAGTTTTTTGGGGGGGATTATTTTGCCACATAATGTCCTGCATGTACCTCAGTGCCATGGATGTGTGTAATTTTTTTTTTCTATCATAAATTTTATATCCATTTTATGTAACTTTATAACTTACTAAATTGAACTGAATTGAAGCTAATTTATTAAATGAAAAGTCTAAATATATAACATTCCTTTGTTTCTGCATTTTGTGTGTGTGTGACTTAACATTAATGTACTTTTTTGTCTGAAATATTTCCTGTGTAGCTCCACTTCAATATAGCCAGTTATTTTAATGTGAGATGTTGTATCTCACTTACACTGCAGTTTTGTTTTTACGCTCAGTCAAAGGCTTATTTAATATCGTACTAAAAATTTGACATAATTCACTAAATGTTTTTATGCCGAGGTACAGATAACCTATTTTAATACCTTACTTTAAAGGTATCTTTAGTGAACTTATGTCAAAATGATTTCAATACCTGGAGTAAACAATCCTATATATTCAAACGACCATGTGCATCACCGTTATCTTAGTTTGCCTGTGTCTTTGTCTGTTATAGGGACTTGGGTAAAGGTGGGACTGTTGAGAACACTTTTGATAAGCACTCCATCAATCTGGAGCCTGGAAACCCAGTGAGAGCAGATTTGGCTTCACTGTTGGTGGGAAACCGCACAGAGCCAGTGTGAGTGTTGGTAAAAAGAACAGCGAGCATTTCCCTTTGTGTGTTACTGTGTTAAGAGTGGCTAATCTGGTGTGTGGTCCTCTCTCCCTCAGTCGAGTGCCCCACATGTTCCCCAACTACATCAGAGCACCAAACGGAGCCGAGGCCAAGCCGGTCAGCCAGCTGTACGAGGGTGAGTTTTGGAGGCCCCAGTGAAAGTTTCTCTAGCTGCATGGCGCTGAGGCTGACGCTGATGGTGCTTGTGTTTTATGGCAGAAGATGAGGAGGGCTATCAGAATGTGACGCTGTCTCTAATGAGGGACGGGTCCCTGAAAGGCAGCGGAGCTCAGGAGTGGTGGGACATCAGTATCGCAGACTGTGATAAATCTAAAGGAGCCTGTGGGGTATTACCCATGGTCATCTTCAACGACAAAGTTAGCCCACCCAGTCTGGGCTTCCTGGCTGGATATGGGTAAGGATCTCTTGAGGAACACACTTTAGTTTTTGTATTTGCATCGTCCAGTGCTTCTAAGTTTTAGTTCTGGTCCTGGAGTCCCACTGCCTTGCATATGTTAGAGTGCCCTCGAATTCCAGCGCACATAATGTAATTAATGAACGGTGCAAGGCAATGACACTCCACTACAAACACTGAGAACCAGTTTTGCAAAATTAAACAACACACTGTACATTTCAGGCCTGGAGATTCACAGCACTGCAGAATATGCCACTCTATCCAAGAGTCTGGAGGAACAGTTCTCTAGGCTCCCTGAAGGACTTTAAAGTCTCTCATTTTCAGTCTAGTCCCTAACCCTGACCAGTTTTAGAAGAATGTTTTTTTCAGACAAATACATAAATAACAGTGATTTTAACCCTTAATGGCAGGACTCTTCCTTTGCAGTGAATAAGTACAGGTTCTTCTTGTTTTCCTGCTGCAGGATCATGGGGCTCTATGTGTCGGTGGTGCTGGTGATCGGTAAATTTGTGCGAGGCTTCTTCAGCGAGATTTCTCACTCCATCATGTTTGAGGAGCTTCCGTGTGTGGACCGCATCCTCAAACTGTGCACGGACATCTTCCTCGTCCGAGAGACGGGAGAGCTGGAGCTGGAGGAGGAGCTCTACTCTAAGCTCATCTTCCTCTACCGTTCTCCAGAGACCATGATCAAATGGACCAGGGAGAAAAACAAAGATGACTAGACTTATATTCTTCCCTCACGAATTGCCTGTCCTTTTCGTAGCGTCACCTGCCGCAGGTGAGGTGGTCTTATTCAAAGTGCCTTCCGTTTAGCTGCGACCTCCCGTGGCCCTGCTGGAACGAGTGGAGCTTCAGTGTCTGCGCTCATCCGCAACGTGGCACTTGCTAAGTCCCTCGGCGGATGTAATGGTGTTTTATGAGCACAGAGATGAGCACATAGTGATTTTTTCCCAATGCTGCTGAGCTATGCTGACACAATATGTGTGTGTGTGTGTGTGTGTGTATGATAGAGAGTTGGGCTTTCTCTGAAGCTTGGGTGAGGGAGATTTTACTAGGTTTCTGTTCATTAAGGCTGAGCCATGCTTACATAATCAAGTTTCAGGCAGAGCCCCAGGCCTGAACAGCCTTATTGAGCAAATGTGACCTTATCCCAATTCTGACCTTGAGTACGTTACTGTCGGGGCGCTGGGGGGGAGGGGGAGGGGCAGGGGCAGGGGCAGGGGCAGGGGCAGGGGCAGGGGCGTTTTGACTATGTCTTGTCTGAACTAGTCTGACTATGACTAAAATGGATGAAGCGTCAGGCGGAGAGGACCTTTGACACTCTGACACAAACACTATTGTAATGTATTTGATGATTTGTGTTGATTACTACCAAAAAATTGTTTACATGCAGTTTGACAAAGAGTTATTAGAAAAATGGTTATTATAAATTTCTGACAAGTCTTGAACTTACATTCAGTTGCGGGTAGGGCTGGGTATTATTTTTGGATACTGACATGTTGACTTCAAAATTGAGGCCTATTTTTTTAATGTACTTTCATTTTTAACTACATAGCTAAAGTGGGTGTAGCTTTAAGCCAAAAAATGAGTGTGTTGCAGGATTTAGGTGTATTTAGTGACCTTGCAGACATGCTGAAGTTAGTAATGTATACAGAATGTGGTTTAGGGTTTAGGCTCAAGGCACACCAAGCCGACTACTGACCGCCACCTAGCCATTGGTGAGCATGTAATGAGAGCACTGTGTATCTCTAGACGGGCCTCTATGCGTATTTGGTCATTTGAGCCACGTCAGCTGTGAGATAGCATGAGCAAAAGCAAGAAAGGACAGTGCCAGAAAACGGCACTCTCATGAGGGCACACAAAGAATGCTCTCTTTCTACACCACCAGTGCAAGTAGTAGTGTATTGCTAATGAAATCTCCATTTTTTTAAAAACAAATATCATGTGACTATTGTATTTCCAATGGGGAAAAAATAAAGTATGAATAAACATGGACACAGGAGAGCCCTCAAGGTGCTCTGATAATATATTAGCATGAGATAGTAATTTTAATGGATATTTTTGTCATATAATTCTAAAACTGTGCCAGACTTGCATTTTGATTCACTGTTTATTGAACAACCATTAATTTTTAAGTAGTCTTTCAACCCACACAGCTCCAACGAACTTTCACACACTGGGTTTGGCTTAAATACAGACAGAGTGGCTTATTTTCATGCAGGCACATTAAGCATGTGTAAGTTGGCCATCAGCTGAGGTCTTTGTGGTGTATTTGAGTACAATTCCTTTTACAGAAGACGGCACTATTTCTCCAGTGTCGGCTTGGTGTGTTCCAGGCCAATCAGCAATCTGGATTTTGGAACAAGCCTGCTCATTGGCTCATGGATGCAAAGACTCAGGTATTAAAATTAGTTTTTTTTTAACCACATGATTTTTCTATACTCCGTAGTATTCAGTACTCGAGTCGATCGGTACCACAGAAGTACTGAATTTCGACGCTCAGCCCCAGTTGCAGGAAACAAAGGCTGTTGCCTTGTCATGATCAAAGCTACAGTTCTTAAGGAATAATGGAAAATGACACCCATCAGAATGGCTGACTGCTAGATTATGTTACATGCTGTCATTTTGTATGTAAAATGTCTTTCTACAATAGTGTTACATGTTCTTTAGCGACAATTAACTGCCAATTTCGGAAACACTTTCGAGAGGCCACCTCAGATACGTTGTAGATGTTCACCTTGTCCTCAATTAAATATCAATTAAGTGAAACTGAGTTTTTATTGGACTCTACTAAATAAAAACCCTAAACTTAAACGTGATCCTAAACTTAACGTCAGCTTAAAATCCAGCCTTAATGCTGCTGACAGTTAACCATGTTTCACCAGAATAGTTTAACAATGTGAGCATCAGTGGATCATCTACAGGACACTTTCAAAATCAAGTGTGGCCCCAATTTCAAATTATTTAGACATTGTACCAACTAACCTAAATCAGTGGTGGCTGGAATTGTTACTGTAAGTGCAAATACATCCTATTGAAACTTTCTTAAGATGTGTAACTTTCTATTTATTCCTCATTTTGTGATTTTTCTGTTTTCAAAAATCAAATGTGATCAAATATTCTCGATGACAATTGACATTTAGCAAATTTACAGTGTATATTAAAAATGTTGCACATCTGCATGAGTGATTCCTTTTACATTTTATATTACACAACAGCGTCATGCATTGTAAAACAAGCTTTATTATGCAATAAAATATCAAGCCGTGTATTTTTACGCTGTCCTGCAGAGAGGACTTTACATTTTTGTTGTTTTTTTTTTAAATCTAAAACGAATAAAATTATCTAACGGAAATGGTGTAAGAAGCTCTTGATAGCAGGACATACTGGATCCCGGCAAACTAAAAGGTCCAAACATTTCACGGTGTGCCACTGAAACGTGACCCACGTTCTGTCCATCGTCTGAACAGGTCACCTATTCTTTATCTTCATCTTCATCCTCCAGAAGGAACTCACTGATCTCCTGTTTCATCTGAACCCTGTGAGACAACACAGAGAGATCCATCATCAACAGAGCAATGATGAAAGTAACACTGCATCAGTCTGAGGATGATTCAGAGGCATCAATTTTCATTGATTAAAATAATATTAAAGTAAATGCACATTGTAGCCCAAATAAAATCTGGGTTTTTTGGACATAAAAATGAATAAAAATCTCTAGCTTCATCTGGGATTCATCCACATCAGAGCACTAAAACTGCATCAGACTGAGAATGATGCACCCATTTTATTAATATTTAGATCAATTAGAATAATATTTTATATAGTAAATACATTTTGGGTCAAAATAATAATTGTCAGGTTATTTTTTTAGACATCAAAAATAATCTGATTCTTCTGGGATCCATCCACATCGGAGCCATAAAACTACATCAGACTGAAGATGATACTCCAATTTTAATTGACTAATATAGAAATAATATAATACATTTTTGGCCAACATTAAAGGTACTGTTTTCATAACTTACATTCTACTTCATTTGTACATTCAGTGTATTTGTACAAAATCAGTAATACTGAGTTATCACTCACCTCCTCTGGCGTTTTTCTGCCGTGGACATTACGTACTGCGGAAGGGAGGTCACCCACGTCTATGAGACAAACCTGAATTAGCGGGCGGCATCAGTGTTTCCCAACTCTGGTCCTTAAACACACCTGCACATTTTTGTGTTTTCCATGCTTCAACAGACCTTCATCGGTTCATCATCCTCATGAGCTCATAAGCAGCACAAACGCTAAACTGTGGAGTGCAGGGGCACTCAAGGACCAGGAGTAAAAAAAAAAAATACAGCTCCAGATCATTAAAAATACAGGACCTGTCAGTGTGTACGCAGCGCTTTAGCTAGCATGTTATACAGGAGGCCTTTTGTGCTGAAAGTGTGTTCTGAGTCACTCACCATATCTTTAATGGTGAGCCTACAACTGTAACACAGGAGACTCTTCAGGTCTGTAGATGCAGGCGCCCTGAAAGACATCCAGTTAAGAACAAAGGAGTCGGAGGAATCAGTACGGAGGTCTCAACTCCACAATTCAGACATCTAATCACTGACTACTGATGACATTCATTGAACCAATGATCTACAGCTTTAAGAAGATAGACAAATAAAAGAATACTACTGTATAAAGATGCTATACAGACTCATTGTATATACAGACAGAATCTTCTACCTCCTAGTTCAACTCTAATGCTCAAAAGTGGCACACATCCAAACATTACATTTCATAGCCCGCTGTTTCATGTGTAACTGTGTATCTTGAACCTTGAAAAGCAAAGTAATATGACTGGTCTGTTGCTGTAAATAAACTGTGACACATTTGTGGCCTGATAACACAATTATAATATTGTCGCAAAAACATGATGCATGCCTTTCCTGAATGCCTCACATTTTCTTATAATCCAAGTGCCGAAAACGAGAGAAACACCAGACCCCGTGTGGAAACAAATATCCCCATTTGAATGCCTGAGCGCTCTTTTACCTCGTAAAGTGGTTCTTTATGATGGAAAGCCTACTTTATGTACTTTTAATGGTTCTACTTAGCACTGAACTGGGTATCATGTTACAAGTTATGGAACATTTTTCTACAACGCTAACAGTACATGAGCATGTGGTTTGTTTGAAACTGATCTTCTAAAATATGCCATGACTGGCTCAGACAACAGTCAGGTATCCCACTTGATCCCTATTAATGAAGAAATACTAGCGTTCCCTGGACATGGAACTCCAGTGCTCACCTGGATGTGGAGCAACAACCTCCTACACCACAACCCCTCTCCTGGCAGCAGGACGGACCTGGGGTCCCAGCAGGGTCACTTTGGGCCTGTCCCACAGACAGCTGCTCTGACAGCAGAGTGGCATGGAAAGCAGAGGACTCACCTATAAAAATACAGTGGTAGCACTGATGTTTTTCATTTATCTTCCCAAGAACACTTATCTGTTCAAGATATAACAGATGAAACCTATTGTGGATATTTTTAGTGCCTTTTAGCATCTACATGCCTGCTTTGGTGTCAAGAGCGCAGAGACAGAGAAGGCACTTAGCAGCAAGTTCAGCGGTGGAGTTCTGAGGAGGACATGCCGTGTGGAGTTTCTCACTTGTTCTAAAAAAAATTTTAAAAAAACACGGTGAGATATAAAGTTAAGAATTATGTTTTGGCCTCCCCAGTCCCCAGATCTTTCTCCCGTTGAGCTGCAGGGATGAGCTGGAACAAGCTCCAGCAAATGATACAGAACTGCTTGCGTGCTTGAAAAGGTGCTGGGAGGGTTTGGACACAAGCTATTTCCAAAAATTCCTGGAAAGGATGTGGTGAATCTGTGCTGCTGTAATCAAGATACTGGTATCTTGACAAGCTTCTTGGACAAAAACAGGTCAGATGCCAATGTATCATGATACCAATGTTCGCCAAGTGTTTAAAAATATTGACATACAAAGGCAATTAACACCCTACCACATCCAGCTCTAATTTAATGTGCTGCACATGTGTGCAATAGGGGAGATTTAGACAGCAAATATTTACAAATATTTACATGTTTTAAGCCAAATCCAGTAGAATGTTTCATACTTGGGTCATACAAGCCATAGCCTACCTGTAGATGGTGCTGACAGTGGAAGGGTAATCAGCCTGAAGCTTGATGATGAAACACTCTGTCAGTCGTTGGATACTTGCCTTATCAGGAGCCTGAGGAGCCAAAGGCAAGGCAAGTTTATTTCTATTGCACATTACTGTACCAAGAGGTCATGCTTTACAAAAGTTCATTAAAAGTGCAATAAAAAACTAGAGGAAAATAAGTCAAACGAAATATTTGCAATAACGCAAAGATCCAAAGCGTTTAAAGCGATGAGACACACAGTCAGCAAAGGCTTGTTAGAATGACCTTATTTGCATGACACTAACAGCACCCCCTTACTTATAATTAGCAATGTTGTGTGATGTGTTCATTCAATGTCTGAGTTTAGCTATGGAGTCTGAGTTTAGCTAGGGCTCTTTCTCTGATAAACTATATAAACCCCAGTGTCCTTCAATGGTTCACTGGGGAAATACCAAAAAAGCTCATTGGGGTGCTTTCAGCCCAGACACCTCACTAAATGAGAATTGGCCTCTAAGAGCGAGGCAGTAATGGGAGCCGTCTGACTCGATGTCTTTCCCCCCACTGGGTGACATTTTCGCCATGGTTTTGTCATTTCTTGATATGAAAAAAGGAAAAGTACAGACTTAAAACTGTCAGTACAGAACAAACAAAATGTAAATGAAATGATTTGTTATTAATGCTATAATTACAACAGTTCACCAGGCTTCCTGAAGAACATTTTTCAAAGTCTTTCATTTTCAGTCCAGTCCCTGAACCTGACCAGTTTCAGAAGAATGTTTTTTGTTTAAGACACACAGGGTCGATTTCCCGGACAGCGATTAAATCTAGTCCTGGATTACGTAGTGCTGTTAATAGAGATTTTTCATTGAAAAGGGAAGGGTAGTCCAAGACTAGGCTTAATCCTTGTCTGGGAAACCGACACACAGTGACCTACGTATGAATCATTCAAGCATAACAAAGCACATCAAACTTAAGTCCTGAACCTGTGAGGAAACAGGTGGAGATGATTCCAGATGATCAGGTGGTGATCAGTATACTGGTGGTGCTGAATGAGTGGTTGGAAAACCTTTTACTAGGCTCCTTGTATCTTTAGGCACATTTGTTCCCATTACTTTTGTTTATTCTACTCAATATACCAAAGATAAGTTTGACAATAAGGTGATTCAAAGCAAGACTTTTGCACAGCCCCGTATATAGCAAAATGCCTTTAATAACGACTATAACAACTTCTATGGTTTAATGAATGCAGTGTGTCTAACTACAGTATAAAATCATGTGGGGGGAGAGGGGGGTGACCAGGGGCTTGATGAATGAGGACTGCAGCTCTTTTTGCTTTGATAAATTATGTAATTACAGCACTGCAGTAATAACAGGGTTTCGGGTGACTGAAAGGAGAAGTTCCATCATCAAAGGAGTTTTTGGTTGTTATGGCAGCCAGTGGTGTGTGTGTTACCCTTGACAGTGACCCACTCACCATGGTGTCCAGTCCTGGGATGAAAATAGACTGCACACCAAACAGCCTGTTGTAGAAGGCAATCTCTTTGGATGAATAGTCCCGCATAGGCCGTACCACCACCACATCCCCATACCGAGGGTCCGAGAATCCCTAAAAAAGCCAGAAAATGCACAGAAAAATATTGAAGTGATTCTTTCCAACCAAAATTTAGGCTTTCAGGTTTCAATATGTCTGGTGCTGGTGTTAAGATGGTGATGTTTATAGTGCGGGATCAGAAAGTTGTGGGTTCGAATCCCAAGACTGTAAGTGGCAACACTGAGGTACTCTTCAGCAAGGTATCATCCCCGCACACTGCTCCCAGGGTGCTGCGTCGCTGGCTGCCCACTGCTTCACTTGGTGGATGGGTTAAATGCAGAGAAAGAATTTCACATTGTTCACACTGTGTTCTGTTGTTTGTTGACAAACAAAAGGCCACTTTACTTCATTCTACATTACTATTTGGGGTAAGGGTCCCCCAATTTACCTTTGGGGATCATTTTAACTTTGTGTTGTTGGTTGTACTGAGACAATGGACCATAATAAAATAACTATATTACTCTAACCGTGCCATGATCAGCTTGTTTTGCAGTTTGTGCAGACTGCTGACACTGCTGAGGTGCAAAAGAGGGGGTAACCTGGCCTTTAGACTCTTTCCTGTAGACACATTATAATGCTAATTATGTTTTATGCTTTCAATAAATGTTTGCAAGAAAGTAAGAATATGTAAACAGTACATTTTCCTTATTTTGTTAATTACAGGCTATAGAATATGATGCCATGGAGCAGTTTCCAAGACAGGGATTAAGCCTAGTCCTGGACTACACAGTATTATGAAGGGAGATTTTCCATTGAAAGAGAAATCCAGGACTAGTCTTAATCCCTGTCTGGAGCCCCAAGAGTACTGCTGTATCCTGTATAGCACACACAGAGTAAAAAAGGTCTCAGTAGCATCTTATGAGACTTATTAAGGCTACATTTGTTCTATTTGTTCAGGCTTCTTATTCAATTTGATCTCTAACACTTACATTTGCGCTAGGGCTTATTCAGATTTTTCTGCAACATATTGCACTGTGATGCCTTTCAAGACATTAAAGGGCCCATATCAACACTTTTCAGAATTAAAAAGGCTTACAATATGTAAATATTTTTTCAAATGGTACATTTACTCCCCCCATCCATATAGTCCATATATGGAAAATAAGTTACAAAACAGAACATTTGCAAATCATAGTTTTAGGATGTAACAAAACCAACACATTCAGATATATCTCCTTATTCCGGCTACAGCAGTTTAGCCCCACCCATTCATGCACCAATTCTCCAACACCTTTACTGGTTACAAATTAGACGTTTATTGGATTACATGAAGACCTCGATTCATCAGAACACCCAGTAACTCACCTGGAGCTGTGATTGGTGACCCTGTCAGAAATACTGCAATTGGTTATGGTCTCATTTGCATATTCGCAACATCGGTATCAGCAGAAACAGGTTTTGTGATAATGATTAGGAGACGATATACTGTGCAGCCCTAGCAGACATTCTTATCCTGAATGTCTTACTAATGAACCATGTAGGAGAACAGAGGGTGAGGAGTCTTGCTTAAGGACTCTTATTTTATCTAGCGGGATGTACTTGCCCAGACAGGGAATCAAATGTTACACAAAAAGCCCACTATGGACAAAAGACGAGGGGGTTGAGTTTTTTTTTTTTTTAAAGTAGAAGACACCACCACTTGTTAAGGTTAACCACGGTGAGCTAATCAGTCATGCAAACTTTGTAATCCAAATGTTTTTTTAATGATCGTTTTCATGTACATAAAACCTGAAGAACTGTTGTCTGGCTAGAAGCCTTGCTCGGGTATTGTGGTGTATCACCATATGGTCCAGGATAGTGAAACAAATGGCTAGATCTGATTTAGGTAGGGCTGTGTTCTCACCGTATCAGCGGCCAGAGCCGCTCCTCGTCCAAGAGAGATGTTACTGAGCAGTTTAATGGCTAGACGTGTGCAGCTGTCCCCCATCATCACCTTGGAGTAGCCGTTCGTTCGGGCAGTGTGAAGGATCAGGTGCTGCCTAACAGACGCACACACACGTATAAATTATATATATATATATATAAAATCACACTCTTGTGGCATGCATAAACAAATGACCCAAGCAAAAGCATGTTTCCGAAACATTTGGTGGCTTTAGTGGGTCTCTGGAGTCAGGCCAAAGTCTCTCTCTCTCTTTGCTCTTCTTCATTAAACTTGCAGGCTCTCTGAGTTATGCACTTCAAGGCCCTTTCTCTGATGACTCACACAACACTGACAAACAGTTGTGATGAGAGAGAGAGAGAGAGAGAGAGAGAGAGAGAGAGAGAGAGAGCATTATGAAAATGAATAAAAACTGAAGAAAAAAAAAGCGAAAGTGAGGTCACATCTGTCAAGTACATAATAAAAGGAAGGACTCTAAAAATAAGCTTTAAGATGTTTTTTTGAATATAAAAACAGTCATATGTAAGCAGATGTTTCCAGGTTTGTATTGTTAGTAAGGTGCAGATGAAGCTGCTGATTCAGCTGCATTGATTCTGGAATGCTACAAAAGATTAACTTTGGTGTACTGATATTATTATGGTTTATGTCCCACAATTAAAAAAAAAAAAAAGTTCCTCCAGGCCTGTTTGTGTATTTGGTGTATTGTTTAATATTTCTGTATTCTTAATTCCTGGAGATATTTAAGATTTCATGATGTGCTGAATAGCGAAGTCTCTGAAACCGGTCTTCAGGCCCCTTTGGTGAATATTTTGTATTATTTATTTATTTAAATCTACAGGGTGCAAGTTATACTGATATACTGCCATTTAAAATGTGTTAATATGGCAGGTGGTTCTAAACTTTTGCACAGCACATCTTTTTTAAATGATACAAAATGAAGCTTCTGTTATTAAATCACACCTGAGAGTCTGCAGCAGGTCCTCTTTGGCTGTTAGAGTCTTGAGGGAGGAGAAAAGTCTCTCCAGAGCCAGAGTGTGCTCAGGGCCGTACTCCAAGTGGACACTGAGACGGTCTAGTGCGTCACAGGCTTCCTCCCCTGCGGACTTGCTGTGCCTCTGCTGAATATACTGATCCACTGCTGCTTTATAGCTGAGTCCTGACCTGTCTGGGCCACAGGACACTGGCTCCAGCACAGAGTCAGGCAGACTGAAAACCTAAAACATCAAGAACACACCACCACACCAGGTAAGAGTAAGATAAGATAAGAAAGAACTTTATTCATCCCGAGGGAAATTCTTTTGTCATAAACATGCTCAATGCAGCAAAGGG
>JBBJLS010000041.1:23594858-23605020 GCA_037577275.1 Bryconaethiops microstoma | reverse complement strand
TGTGTGTGTGTGTGTGTGTGTGTGTGTGTGTGTGTGTGTGTGTGTGTGTGTGTGTGTGTGTGTGTGTGTGTACAGGTTCTGCGGAGACTGTCTTCAGCCATGTCTGCAGGTGACGTCCCCCCTCTGTCCCCTGTGCCGCATGCCTTTCGACCCAAAGAAAGTGGATAAGTCCTCCACCGTGGAAAAGCAGCTCTCCTCTTACAAAGCACCTTGCCGAGGGTGCAGCAAAAAAGTGAGTCTTATAAAACTTATTGAAAAATGAGTTTCTCTCTCTCTTTCTGTCATATTCAACAGTTCTGTGCTTTCCAAATTGTGTACAGAATACACACTCCTGCAGCAGTTTTCAGTGATGAAAACTGAACAGAGATTAACTGAACTGCCTTAGAGTTACTGTGCACATTCGAGGGGCCGGTGTTACCAAAGCTCAAGCTACAATCTAACAAAGTACAATACTGTGCAGTCTTGAGCCACACCTGATTTCTTTATATTTTGCTGTAAATCACTTTGTTGGTGCAAAAAAAATTATTTTATGCCTGTCAATCTATATTTGGCATAATAAGTAGTTTTAATGAAAGGAATGGGAAGAAATGTTTTATTGTGACTGGCTGCAAAGTGCATAAAGATACAAGGAGCCTAGATAAAGGGGTTTCAACCACTCCGCATTCAGCATTCTTCACTGGTTCAGGCTTTTAAGTTAGATGGGTTTGTTCTGCTTCAGTGATTCAAGCGTAGGCTACTGTGTGGCTTAACAAACAAAAAACATTCCTCTGAAACTGGTCAGGTTCAGGGATTGGACTGAAAATGAGAAAGAAAAACTGAAAATTTGAAAGTCCTTCAGGAAGCCTGGAGAACTGTTCCTCAAAATTCTCGAAAATCTGTCTCTTTGGAAGTAAAATGTGAAGAAATGAGGGTGAGGAGTAGCTCAAGACTTTTGCACAGTACTGTACAGCCCGGTGATGTTTTCCGCTCTCAGAAACTGAATGCTTGACTGTTAATAATCGACAGAAGGCGACTCATTACTCAGCTTTCCAGTAATTCATCAGCATCTGTTCACATATGATCCTCCTAGGAGTCGGGCGGGTAAATTGCTAAATCAGTCGTCACCATAGTGATGCTTGGCTCACTTTTTTTTCTTTTTTTTTTTTTTTTATGACCTGCACCTGTCTACCACACAAAATTTTTATAATATGGTGAACTGCACTCGTCTGACTTGCAGGTGAACCTGTGCATATTGTCGCATTAAAGTGCTGCATACTATGTCCATTCAGAAATTGACAGGGTTCATCAACAAAGCAAACTGTGCTCTGTCTTATATTTTTTCTTGTCTTATTCCAGGTCACATTGGTCAAAATGCGGTCTCACATTTCGTCTTGCACAAAGGTCCAAGAACAGATGGCCAACTGCCCAAAGTTCACGCCCGTGGTCCCTACTTCACAGCCTATTCCCAGGTGAGCCTCAGAACTGTTTTAGCATGAAATGATGATAGGAGGACACCCCTATTTGTTTTATAATAGCAGGTTGTTCATTGAGGTCTTACTGACTGATTGTTATGGGATGAATGTCGCAGCTCATCCTGACTTCACTCAGTAACAATAACATCACAGCACTCAGCCATGTATATCAGTAGGTTTTGTTATACCGTCAGTGTGGACCAGGACTGTTTAATGATCTCTGGGTTCACCAAAGTACAGAAGACCATTCAACAGTAAAGACCATAATTACTTCATACTGAAGATTCATACTGGATTAAAATCACTCAACAATTATTACTGTCAGACTGTAAGAACTGCACACCACTAGATCTACCACACCAGATCCCTCTACTGTAATACACCTAGCTCTAGTGTTTTAAATCCTGAAGCAGTAGAGGGTGGGGGGGTGCTGTTTTGTTTTTTTTTTTTTTTTCCGCCTGTGTCAGCTGAATACAGGTGTGTGTGTGTGTGTGTGTGTGTGTGTGTGTGTGTGTGTGTGTGTGTGTGTGTGTGTGTGTGTGTGTGTGTGTGAAGAATGTACACCCTGCAGGTTTTTTGTTGTTGTTCTCCTTTGTGCTGATACATTAAAGAGCACGCAGGCCTGTGGGGAAATGCTAGTTATGACTCGCATTTCTTCGCCTTGTTCAGCGCTCCCTGGTACTACATACACACCCCGAGTAGCAAAAGGCTTTGAAATTCTTCAGGCATACTGTCAGACACACACACAGACTAATGACTAAAAATCAGACTATATTAAAGTGTGTTGTCAATATTCAGCAATAGAAATGCTTTGTAACTGCAGATTAAAGTGACGTACATGAGCATGTGTGTATCCTCGTCACTTTTGATGACGCACCAGAAATGCAAAAGAATGAACAGATATTAATAAGCTGAAACTGCTGTGCAGAAGTCCTGTCAAGTCTTATCTGTCTGTGTAGTGCTTTTCACCACGGACATGGTCACAAAGCAGCTTTACGGAGATACGAGTCCAAGCCCTCAGTGAGCCAGAGGCATACGTGGCGGGGACTCACAGGCAGAGGTTATCTAGAAATAAGAGTGTGAACCAGAGTAAAGTGCATGATGGCTCTGGGCTCAGAAGGGCTGAGGAGTGAGGATTTTCCATTTTCAGCCATAGCAGGAGGGTCAGAGAACCCTAAGATGGTCCAGAGAGCAAGTGCCATGATGATGTACCAGTGTGCCAGCGTTGCGCGGGACAAAAGGGGCAGGGACAGCTCTTGGAATGGGAAAGAGACAGAGAAGGACATGAAAGAGGGGAACCTCTTAAGAAATGCACCATCATTCGCATGTATCCAAAGAAGAGCATCAATAAGTAACAACAGGAAGCCTCATACACCCTATTATATTATAATACTATAGAACAATTACACCAAGGCCCAAGTGCTGCTTTTCACATGCTCAGGATAATTGGCACAGCCAATAATGGGCCTAATTTCCAGAAGTTCACTGCTCCGGGCTTCTTTCGGGCAGATCTTGTATTAAACACAATTTAAAGATCACTGCTTTCCTGGCAGTCACATATCTGGCTGCGGAGAAGAATGTGCCAAAAGCCTTTTTTTCAACACACTCAATAAACAAATAGCCGGCCCACCCGTGTTAGCAGGGTAATTAATAAGAATATAAAACTTGCAGCTTTTATTTACCACCCTGGCAGTGAATCGGAATGAGATTTATTATGCCCTCGTGTTTTGGGGTTGCTAATATATTGCCATATTCAAGTGAAATGATTCATGTTTCCTTTCCATGCGCTTAAGAGCTTACTTCTCCTCGGGCCTCCTGTATCAATTTGTTTAGATTTGAAAGCACAAAGTCGGCCTAAGCCCCACATCGCAGCCTGGTTCATACTCCACATGGACCTTTGCTTATGTTAAGAGCCCAAATCTTTTCTGTTAAATCCATCACTCAAACATCTCTCGACATGCTCA
The DNA here is from genome assembly GCA_037577275.1 of Bryconaethiops microstoma. Lineage (NCBI taxonomy): Eukaryota > Metazoa > Chordata > Actinopteri > Characiformes > Alestidae > Bryconaethiops > Bryconaethiops microstoma. The sequence goes on along the minus strand of JBBJLS010000041.1, from coordinate 23,601,605 downwards.
AATTGCATCCAGGTCTTCGTTAAGATGGTGCAGATTTGTGAATGTGGTTTAGGACAATAGAATTCATTACTGTGAGCTGTAAAAATGGACTGAACATCACTACCGGCAGCTGTTTCAGGCCACACCAGGGCAGTGGTCAGTCACAGCCTTAGGAAAGACTGACCTTAATGAAGATCTGAAGATTGTTTGAGCGGGTCGATAGAAGTTTTGGTGGTGTATGTGTGCAGAAATGAATAGGACTGTTTTGTCATCATCATGTCATGGCTGATGGCATCTGAGGTTAATGCACATTTGATTTTCAGCAAACTACTCCTGTAACCCCAAAAAGAGGACTATGCAATAGAGGTTTGGTTTAAATTATCCAGCTAACTAAGAATACCTTTACTTGTTTCATAAAGCAGGATTTCTTTTAAGTTATCCAGAGGTCCAGTAGGAGGAGAGCTAATAGACATCCCTACTGGATGGTCCTCATTTTGTCTCTTTATGGAAACAGGCTTTTCTGGAGCTAAGGGCTGTGTTGGCTGGGTCCTAGTGGATGAAAACCTGACTTCTTTTTCCTTGCTCGCAGCAATATTCCGAACAGATCGACATTCGTGTGCCCGTACTGCGGAGCTCGGAACCTGGACCAACAAGAGCTGGTGAAGCACTGCATGGATAACCACCGCAACGACCCCAACAAAGTGGTGAGTGCAAAGATGACCGGGCAGTAAAACCTGTAGTCTATTAGAAGAGCTATTTTCAGTCACACACTAACTGCGGGTCTGCACTGAGTGAACCGAGTGAAGAATTTAACTGTACAGTAGTGGGAAAGTAATGGACATGTTTTTCTTGGCAGTAAGCATTTGTTTAAAAAAACCCAACATTAGAATAAATGTGAATAATCATTGGTTAGATGGGTGTTAGCCTTTTCCTTTGCTCACTATGAAGAACGCCAGTATTTACAGTCCCTATCCGATCCCTGCTTTATTTAAACAGGTCTTCGTTAACTTAAATCAGGAGCTGCTGGTGGAGCTGAACACATCCTTTCGAATAACAACAGTGTAAATTGTTTTATAGTTCTAAACCATTTCTTTGCTGCCTGAGACTTTTGCATACTCCTTTCAAAGGAGTTCACCAAAGGTTTGAAACGGGTCCTGAAATTATTCTAAAATGAAAGTCTACACATTTAGGTAGCTGACCTGTAGGAAAATCATGTAAAATGATTCTAAAATGATTGAGAAAACATGGTTTTGAAACTTGAACACCATTCACTTGGTTCCCAATCCCAGTCACACAGACAATGAGGGGCTTGTTAATTGATTAATTTATGTGAATTACAGGTGCTACAGGAGACACCACCCAACAATTCAGTTTTCCTAGATAAAGGCATTTTGAAGCTCACAGTAAGAGTGCTGATGTAGAGGCCAGTCGTACAGATGGGTGCAAAAACTACATCAAAACATTAACATCACTGCTCAGAGGAAACTGATATATTCCATGTTCTTAAGTGTGGCCAGTATGTGTAATGAATCGGCAGGACCAGAGCAACCCGCTGATCATGATTTTCCAAAGAAGTGCAGAGATGGAGTGCATTTGGAAATTGCAGCTAGTGATAAAACAAAGACCCCCAGCAGACAGGGCACGAACCCACAGGAGGAATCTACCATAAAGGGTAAACTAGGAACCACGACAGGTAGGCCTTGGACCCGCGTTGCTCAGTTTGTGGGGTGAGTGAGTTATCACTGTGCCACGGGGCTGGAATGCAGTGTCTTTTGTTCAATGATGGGCAGAAGAAGGGAAGTCAGGAAAATGGGGAGAAAAAAGCCACAGGCAGGCTGATTAGTCTGGACGGAAAGGACCCCTCAAAAGACAAATGTTAGGATGGACCAGGGAGCACCTGACTGAAAATGCTGTGTGTGTTTTTGAATGTATTAAAGGGGGTCCTTGAGGGAAGCCTGAAAGTGAGAGGTGGAACACCTACAAACTAAAAAAGGGGAGAGAAGGGAAAAGCCTGGAAGGCTTTTTAGTGTTGGGTAAACAAACACCTGAAGGCAAGGAAGAACTTGGGGAGCCGAAGTACCCGGTGGAAACCCACACAAAACGGACTCCCGGAAATCAAACCCAGAACCTTCTTGCTGTGTGACTGCCCATTGCACAAAACCAGTTTCCCTTTTCTCATACCACTATTGAAAGCTTGTGTACCTTCACTTAGTATGAGCATCAAAAAGTAGGCTGATGCCCAAACTTCTTAGACACCATCACCCCACAGGAAGAAACATAGCTCACACAGTGTGTACTATTCCAAGCTTGATTTGTTACAGGATTAGAATGAATTTGATCTTTACCTCTTCTACCTTTCCTACTGAACAAAACTTGTATGCCATTTCTAATTTGTGGTCAGGTGTGTCCGGTGTGTTCCGCCATGCCGTGGGGTGACCCCAGCTACAAGAGCTCCAACTTTCTGCAGCACCTCCTGCACCGGCACAAGTTTTCCTACGACACATTTGTGGTGAGCAGCAGAATACACACGCAAGACTAAAGAAATGAGCAAATTAAAATTAGACAGTTTAGTAAAGTATGTACTTGTACTACTTTTACTTTTGTCCATTTTGACAGTAACCCTTACTTTGTTACTAAACATTAATTGCTACTTTATATGTACCTATGTTAGAGAAAGTACAGAGTAGTCATTGATCACATGGCAAGCTTATAGAGCTTGTTCAGGAAAGCCAGAGGACTGTCATGCCTACAAGTCTTCACAATTGAGGGGGAAAAGAGTAGAAATTGATCAGTATACAATTTCAGTTGTCCTCAGACCCTGCCTATGGAACTTCAGACATTTTTGCTCCATCCCAACTTCCAACACACAGAGGTAGAGCAAAAATGTGGTCTGGTTGTCCATGAGGATCGATTTGACAACCACTGCACTAATGCAAATGTACAGGTTTAACAATTTTAATACATGTTGAAAAGTTACTGGGAAACCATAGTGCCCTGCAAAAGTCTTGTGTCACACCTCATTTCTACATGTTATGCTTTCAAAGAAGTAGTAGATTCAAGCTTCAAGATTCTTTATTTGTGACATGCGGTGTATCCTGAACCGCTCCTTTTATGACTGTGCTAACATTATAAAATAAGTACAATTTTGAAATGGTATTTTTGCACCAACTAGGTGATTCAAAGCAAAATCTGAAGAAACGAGGGGTGGCTCAAGACTTTTGCACAGTACTTAGTGTATTGAAAGTTAAAGTATCACTGACAAGCACTCTGTCTCTTCTGAGGACCTCTCATTTACCCCTCTTCCCTAGAAACCACTAGCCAGCTGGTTCAGAATAATCACAATCAGAGAAAAGTGGGCAGGAGAGTGCTTATGTTATACACCTCACTGAGGTTGTGATCCTATTGGAAAACTGAGCCAAACCAGCCTGTGTAGTGTATATTTAGAGCTCTGTACAATCAATACATTTTTAACACACAAAATGTCATAAATCTAATAGAATCCTATCCTCAGAATTGAAAATTTTATTCAATCAGAAAATATGTATTACAACACTGCTACTAATGGGACATCTTTATATGAGCAAGGACACTTAATTGAAACTGTAATGATCAGCACATAAGAAACAGCTATGAGTCTGTAATTTAAAAGGTTTTGACAAGTTGGCCCATCCCTTAAGAGTGTTAGTAGTTCTATGTTCTTACTCTGTTACAGTGAATAGTTAAATAATACATGCATTTTTCTCGATCTGTGTTTGTTCACAGGACTACAGTATTGATGAAGAGGCAGCACTGCAGGCAGCACTGGCTCTCTCTCTGTCTGAGAACTGAGACCCAGCAGGCTTCACCAGTCGCTGCCACCTCCCACACCCCTCCTTCAATTATCTTTCTCCTTCCCTATCTTATCCCCCAATGAACATGACCTCCCAGACTTGTCCAATCAGGCTTCTCCTGCCCAACTCCTCCTCTAGTCAGCATCACTTTTGCCACCAAACACCTACCTATTCCTCTATCTCTTCCACTGTGGCCATATGAAACATCTTCTCTTCAATTTTTATTTATCCCAAACATCTTTCCATCACCTCTCTCTTTCTCTCTGTCTCTGTCTCTCTGTCTCTCTCCCCCTCTCCCCCCTCGTTTTCAGCAGTCTGGTGCACTTGATGCTGGTCACATTATCTCACATAACCTGGACAAGGACCTACCCAGACTTCCTGATGCAGGATGCGGTCACAGTAACTGCTGCAGTCAATAACAAAAGCATGACATCATGACTTTCTTGTCTTTGGGGAGAAAAAAGTTTTGATTCATGTTTGTGGGGTAAAAGGACAGAAATCATCTTGGTTCCATTTCGCCACCACATTTTCCTGCTCCTTTTTGTTCTGTTTTTTCCCCCCCTTTCTCTTTCTGATGTTCAAACATGGACAGATGGCGGTGCGAGTAGGAAAAGCCATCACACTTCTTGCACGTTCTGCTGGATGAGAGCAGCATTACCTGGCTGGACGATGTGTTTGTGTTGGCCACGGCCACTAAGCCGGCGCTGATGGCGTTGTGCCAACTGCCCTGTTATTACCATGGTGACCGATTCCATGATGAATGGCTTGGAAAGACTTCAGCAGAGAGAGAGAGAGAAGCTCTCTAGGCTGTGCGCCACTTCACTGAAAGAGTTAAATGTGTATAAGACCTACTAGGCGGCTCATCTTGCGGGCATGGTTATTCAGCTTCAGGCAATACCACTACAGCACAGAGAGAACGAGCTAATTCTGTGTTTCACACCATTCTCAACACCAACATGATCCGTTTTAGGCCATCACACAACACTCCCCTCCCTTTTTTTTTTTTTTTAAATCGTCGTGGATACTTACACTTCTCATGTTTTTTCTACATGACTGAATTCTAGTACCGATGTTGTTTTATAGTTCTCCGACGGGATACTAGTACTGCATTTATCCTCTCCGCTCTTATCCGGTTATCTTGCTACAATAATATTTTTTATGAAGCATCAGATTAGAAGAAGAATATATATTTTTGGAAAAATGTTTCAGTTTCAAATGGTGCACTATTACAGAGGACGTGGAGGGGAAAAAACGTGCGTCGACCTTTTAGGGATGTGTTGATTTTTGTTTTACCTTCTTTTTGTATTCGTGAAGGAAGGTCTTGCGGCTTGTAGTCGCAAATCTCAACCACTAGGTGGCACTTGGCTATAAGCGTTGGCTTCATGGGAGGTCAAGCATGAACCACAGTCATTCAGAGCCCAGTTTCTTGTCTCCTTTTCTTTGATTTGTATTATTATTTTTAAAAATATATCTTGCATGATGTGTTGTTATTGACCCTGTATAGTGGTGGATTAGGATGTCAGAGTGGGAGGATAATGCTGGTGTTTGTATATAAATACTGACTGTCGCTTTTATAGTTGTGGATTTGTGGCATAGACTAAAATATTTTGCTGATGTATTCTCTACAGTGGCTTAGGAGACTTGTATAGCCCTCTTGGCAGCAGAACTAGGGTGTTAAACTTGGGGTTGGGCTCAACCCCAAATCAAAAGAGACAATTTGGCCTAATTTAGAAGAAAAAAATGTAATTGTCTCACTTGTGAGTTGATTTTTACCTTGTTGCAAATGTGGTCAATTGAGTTGGAATTGAGCCTGAGCCGGATTAGGACTTGTAGGGAGGAACTGATTTTTTTGTGTTCTGATGGATGAGGAAAGGCGTTTTCAAACCAGTGTATGTGGATGTTTGTATTAAAGGGGCATTCCAGTCAAACATGCTTGTTCAGTTTAATTTATGTTTTCTCTCTGCAGTGATCATCATACACAACACAACGTGTAACAAATCAGTGCAAATTCTGATTGCTTCTCAGTCCTGATCCTGGAGACAACCTGCCCTGCTTCCAGCACACTTAACCCATCTAATCAGGTCATAAATGACCCCTCACGGAGCTGAGGTGTGTGTGTTAAGGCAGGAACAACATTCTAAGGCAGGGTGCCTCCAGGACCGGGGTTGAGAAGACACTTATTTTGATATTGAACAATCCAGCACTGACCACAAATTTTTCCCGCCAGCAAAAAAAAAAAAAAAAAAAGACTAAAATATTCATCATCTACCTTAAAGCACACGTACGCTTTCAAAACTGACCTCCAGCTTCGACTTGCATCATCAGAATGGAGGTTTCCTTGTCTTTAAACCAGGAAATCTCACTGAAAGACTGCTGTAAGAGGTTTGTAGGAATTTTCTACCATATTGTCAAGCGATGGGTGATGTTTTGAATCGGACTGGGGTGTCCCTTTAAACGGAGGTGGAGAAGGTAAAGGTTAAGGAAACTGGCGGGGCATTTCGTGCTCAGTATATTTCATTTAGCTTTAGTTAAATACAACTTCCCATGCGTGTCACAATCATTATGTATTATGTCTGTTTCAAATTATGGCACAGGAACAGGATCCGTTCGCTCCTAGCAGAGATTTGCACCCTGGCCTCTGCAGAGATATTAAACTCTGGTTTTGGAAAAGGGAAAGAGAGTGGAATTCATTGCTGGGAGAGATATTTACTTGACGTTTCTTGCTATTCGTTTGTTTAAAAAAAGTGCTTTTTATTACTCTTTTTAAATATTCAATTAGTGTTTGTTTCTAGCTAGAAAAGCCTGTTACGGGGGCTGATTCTCTAAAGAGCACTTGGTTAGTTTCGGACCACAGCTACAGTGTTTGTGATTCAAGGTGTGTGTGTGTGTGTGTGTGTGTGTGTGTGTGTGTGTGTGTGTGTGTGTGTGTGTTGGCGAG
>JBBJLS010000041.1:23571107-23589192 GCA_037577275.1 Bryconaethiops microstoma | reverse complement strand
ACAATCTCCGTTCCAGTTCATCCCAAAGGTGTTGGATGGGGTTGAGGTCAGGGCTCTGTGTGGGCCAGTCAAGTTCTAACACACTGAACTCATCCAGACATGTCTTTATAGAGCTTGCTTGGTGCTCTGGGACACAGTCATGCTGGAATAGAAAAGGTTCTTCCCCAAACTGTGTCTACAAAGTTGGAAGCATGCCGTTGTCCAAAATGTCTTGGTCTGCTGAAGTAAAGAGCTGGAAGTAAAGAGCCTAGCCCAAACCCTGAAAAACATTCCCAATACTTTTGTCAACATAATGTAGATTTAAAGGCTGGTTCCCGGATACAGAGGGAAGTTTACTTTTGGAATAACTTGCAGTGCCGCTGGATGCTTTTCAGTCTGGGTCTAGGAGTTCAAGGGTTTCAAGTGAAAAGCTCTATTTCTTATCAAACACAATGGGGAACCTTTAGAACCTTCTAGACCTTTAGAAAAGCACCTAACAAATACATACTTTTTAAGTTATTTTTCAAATTATGCCTTTGTAATTTGACTCTGCAACCCATGTAGGTAATGCTCTTTAATTCAATGTTAAATTTTATTGTAAACAAAACTATTCAAATGTTGAAATGTCCACATTAAAATGTTTTTTTTTTGTGGTATGTGTGGTATCTAAATACAGCCTTCAGGAGCTGGACTGAAGGTCTTACATGATAGATTAATCATAACTATAATTGATAAAGGGATAGAAATCAACATATGTTTTAATTTACAACTGGTGTCACTGGTTTCATGGGAAAAAAAACTATTTATAGAAAAATATAGAAAAAAAAACATTGCGCTTATCCTTTTAGCTCCATGTTTTCCTTATTTATGCTTTAACCTCTGACTTTTCTTTAGACAGGATTTGTTAAGGTGTGTAACTTAGCTGGCAGTAACTTGGTTGAATTGCAGATGTTGATTTAAGTCTAACTTTTCATGTTTGAAGAACAGATGTGGACTTCCTGAGCACTAATGTACATCGCTCTGGATAAGAGCGTCTGCTAAATGCCTTAAATGTGAATGTAAATGTAGTGATGCTCTGGTGCACCAGCAAGACAGAACAGAAATTAGGAGTTTTTTCATATTTTTTTCCTCACATTTTGACTTTTATTACCTGAAATGGAGGCCTTGCTGTACTACCCAGAGACAGTTTTTTTTATTTGTCTCTTTAGAAATGAATCTCAGTTGATTATTCTGACTTTTCTCTAAATTGTTTCTCCTAAATCTCCATTTTAGGAGAAATAATGAGCAAAAGTAAAAACTAAAGACAAAAGTTCTTTTGCTGTTTTTATCTGCTTCTCTTTTTTTTCCTTTTCTTGGATCTCCAAAATTGTCTGACTCTGCTAGTGCATTCTTGAATTTGATCACCAATACAAATTTGAGATGTTGTTCAGGCTCATTTATAAGACAAACCAAGTTTTTTTTTAATCTTATGTTTTATCTGAAGATCTGATTATCTCAAACAAATAAAGATCAGAGCAGTGAGGGAAAAGAATTGGAATCAGGCTGAGATTAGAGAAAGGCTCTTTCTCAGGAGCTGAACTTGAGAAGAGTGAGAAAATTGTCTCATACTGATGTTAAACTGAGCTCAGTCATGTCTAGGAGAAATAGGCTGGACAAAGGAGAGATCTTATTTTGAATTTTCATGGTTCGCCACATCTCTGAGATCCTGCCATGTGTAATTTATTAGCCACTGTGTAAACACCTGTGTTGTTAATATCAGCCAGATCACACTGGTGATGAAAATCCAGGCTCTCGACTGACATTAGACGTGCTGAATGATACACACCGATTTGATTTGCCTTTTTCCCGGTGCTGGTGACACTCAGCTTAGTGTTGAGTGATAGCGAGTGAGATTTACGGCCTCGTCGAGGCTTGGAGGGAAAGTGAGCTGGCTGTTTGATGAGCTGGGGCAACACTATAGCCGGCTGCTCCGGAGCGGTGCCGCTACTTGACCCTCAGGGTTAAAGATCACAACATGGAAAGCAAACGCAGCGAAGTGGAGGGAGCAGCGACAGCAGCCGAGGAAAACCTGGCTTCAGCGGTGGGTGGAAAATAGGGTGGGGTGGCTCTGGCTAACTGGAACAGGCCTTCGAAATGTTAGCGCGCTGCACCTGTTCGGAGGCTGTTTTTCCACAACAAGTGGACAGATATAAGCGGCACCAGGCCCCCCTCCCAACCCAGGCAGGCCAGGGACGCATGCTGGCAGGGTTTGGGTAACAAGTGCAACACATTCAATGTGTGTCAGCGAGCTGTAGGTGCTTGATATTTATACACAGCCAACACTCACTGTGGAAAATATTCCACCGGCTCTGGAGGCCGCAAGGCTGCCCGGAGGTCGTCGACTGAAATATCTCCCTCAGGTCATATAGTATCCGCCGGGTGGGATAAATATAGACCATTTTTGCCTTCATGGGGCTAAAAGTGGCAACTTGGATTTGAGTAGTGTGCCGCAACGCAATGGAGAGGGTGTGTGCTTATTTTAAACTGGTATTTATAGGCCTAAAAGTTTATATTAATATCCCAGAAATGGTCTTGTGGCTTATCCTCTGAAGCCCATGCAAAGCTATCGATTATTTTTGCTCATCACATGCTCCGGCAACGTCATGAGCACTGATTGGTGCTCTAAATTGATTACGATTCAGACATCAGCCCAATGTTCTGGGGGAAAGAAGTCAACTTTGACCTATAAGCTAATCTTGTACCTTCTGAAAATCTTGAACCTTCTTCCAAGAAAGGATGCAGCCACTGTTCTCCAATAGCTGTCACTCACTCCAATCTGGTTTTTAAGACTTTTCCACTGGATCCATTCTGATTTCCCAAACACCTCCAGTGGTTTCATCCTACTTTTCCAAACATATTTTCTGGTTTCATCTTAATTTACCAGACATTTCCATAGAATCCAAACAGATTTCCCAGACATTGTATGCATGCAGGAATGATACTTCACTTGTTCCATAATTTATATACATATATATAGTCATTGTTCTTGCTGAAGCATTTTTTTCCCCCTCAGCACGTAACACCGACTATATATATATATATATATATATATACATATATTTTACAGCATTTAGCAGACAACGTACATATATAATGCAGTTTAAGACAATGTACATATATAGGGTGTTACGTGCCGAGGGAAAAAAAGTAAAAAAGCTTCAGCAAGAACAATGACAGAACTAAGTCCATCTATAAAGTGCAGTTTAAGAGAATGTACATACAAGCATGGGTGTTCTGACGATTTCTGCTGCTTTGTCGAAAAAGCTGCCAGTGTCCCCAGTGCAAGGTAGCACAGATTTATGGGCGTGGCACTGAAGCCCAAGACTGTGGAACTGCACATGCGCAGAAGGGCAGAAGCACATCTCGATGAGTAGCATGTTTTGACACACCGCACCGTTTTAAAGTCACGTGCTGTGATTAATTTTTTATGCGTTATTTTTTCTGTGATTAATTGATCGAAATTAACACGTTAATTTGACACCCCTTATTTAAATATATATTAATATAATGTCAGTTTTGTGATTTTATTGCCCATTTGTTGATAGAACAAATGAAATATGAGTGACGATTTCCTCCACTCATGCCCACCCCACCTCCACCCTGTCATCTTAGTATGCAAGCTTCAAGAACCCTGTGACTTCCAGGACACAAACCATTCCCAAAGGACAGCAGGTGTGATGAGCAGTTACTCTGAAAAACACAAGGCTACATGGTTGGAGAGAATAGAAGAAATGGGCCACTGCTTGAGTGCAGGGGTGGGGGCTCTGGCAGGTAGAGGGAGGTCCAGGCACTGGGATTGTTTCCTGAAAAAGAGGGGAGCACAGGTGGTCTCGGTGGAGAGATATCTCACTTACACACTTACTCGCTGCACTGGAAACTCCACTGCTCCGTGCCAGCAGTGAGTGGGAGATATAAGTCCCTCTGCTGCTCCTGCTCTTCATTTGGACAGAAATAGCCCCAGTAGCCCTATTTTTGAACCAGCAGGGGCTGTGCCTCCCTCAGCCTGGCTACAGGGTATTTTTAGGCCCACTGGGCTCTTTTGTGGAGTCAGAGTGGCTATAGATAGGAGCTTGGGGCATCATCTGATGCAGACATCTCCATACACAATGCCAGCAGTGTCATGATCATGTCTGCAGCTTAGGAGTTTACACTGCAAAAAATGTCAAACATCCTCATTATGGTCAGGATCAGGAATATAATTTTATAATAATATAGAGGTATTATTTAACAATTATACAATTTGATTTGTAATTAGTAAATAAGTAATTTAGTCTAGTGAATGTTTTTTCCACTGGCAAATAATTTTGCTTAATAAAGCTTCAAAGGAGTAACATGACCTACCCCTAATGCCATTTCACTTACTACTTTAAACAAGTAAAACCGGAAATAGTTTTTTCTAGTAATCTCACAATCTCGTAATGAGACATTTCAATTCAATTACAATTTAACAATATCTTCACAGTTATTAGTTATTGTAAATACACTATCCAGTGAGACTTGCTTCTTTCGAATCTTGGTTCCTCTTAGTTTCCCTTTCAGGCACTTAGGGAGTCTCTCCTTTTGAGTCTTGGTTCATGTCATTGATTCTTGTACATGCTCTTCAGGAATCTTTCCCTTCAAGTCTTGGTTAGTCTCAGTGTTTCTTTCATGTTCTTTCAAGAATTTATCGTTTGGGTCTTGGGTCCTGACACTGGCTCTTGTTCATGTTTTTCAGGAGTCTTACCTTTTGAGTCTTGGTTAGTCTAAATGTTTCTTGTTCATGCTCTTCAAGAATCTTTCCTTTTGAGTCTTGCTTCCTCTTAATGTTTTTTATCATGCTCTTAGGAAGCTTCATTAGAGGCTGACACATGCATTTTGGGAAAGCTTCGGAATAACGTTTGTTGTAAAAATGGCTATTTATATATATGAACTGAACTGGTCTCTTGTTAGATTCACTGACTGCTTCATAACAGTTGGTGACTGGATAGTGGACCAAAAGGTTCACAGGGATGATCAGCTTGACATTTTGCTATTAGATGAAACAATGAACCCTTACTACTCCAGATGTTGGTCCATTTGGCGATGATGAGCTTCTCTCAGGCCACAAACCAGTAAAAACTCATTTTTTATGACCAATAAACCCAGCACAACACCTGCCGGCAGGTGGATGAAGGTTTGCCTACTGAGGGACAGCGGCAGGAGCTCTCACTGTGTGCTGACTGGAATTCAGAGGAATGTGATGGGTTTAAATTCAGCACCAGGAAGGTGAAGGATGGGCTAAGCGGCTCCAGTCAGGATCCACTCAGGAATCTGTCTGGCTGGTGCCTGCAGTGCTATGGCTCTAGTAAACCCTGGGGAGCCCTGCAGACGGAGCCTGACCCCTAACCTTTAGGCTGCTCTCTAAGGCCCAGAACATCCCTGTGACAAGGAAAGAGTTGTTCAAACTTAGTTGGATTATTTATGAACACATCTGCACATTTGATGCCTTGAAGTTTTGAAGTTTGTTGTATTAATGATATGTATTTTAATCCATGTTAATACCTGTTAATACATGTTCTGGAATGCTCTTAACTTGACTTTGATCAATATGTTTGTTGGTGTAAAAAGCACGATTCTAGAGACACTTAAAATCTGCAGTCTTTACAAAGTCCCCCACAGAAAGTAATTACATGAAATGGTCACGTATACTCTTTATAAAGAGGATGAAGGATTATGATAATTTTGAAAAGGTTCTATTCTAAAAACACAAACATTTAGCACTTTAAGGATGGAGTAATACATGGTGTGAGTCTGTAAGGGAAAATAGACCCCAAAGACTTCCTTTTTTGGAAGGATGGTGTTGGGGTGGGAGGTTGGGGTGATGGTAACAGTGCGAGTGCAGGAGTTACAAACAAATGGATAATATAATCACCTACCTATCTGTCTAGCTGTCGGTCTGTTTATCCACCTGTTTCTCTATTGGTCTGTCTTTATTGAGCTGTCTGTCTATCTAAATGCATGTCTGTCTGTCTTTTAGTCTGTCTGTCTATCAGTCTACCTGTGTATCAGTCTATCTGTCTGTCTATTCTTCTGTTGGTGTAATCATTAAAAAGAATTAGAGACAATCAAGCTATTGACTGTGCTATCAGTGTTTTTAACCATCAATGTTGCGTGTGATGTTAAAGACATATCAGACTTTCTGAAATGTGAATTAAAAAAAAAAAATTCAAGCAGCTGACTCTGCCCATTTTTGACAAATTACTCCCATATGGTGTGCAGAGCTTGAAAAAAATTCAATAGTCCAACTTCATTTATTGGGGCAGCTGGTAACCTAGTAGTTGGGGCGTTCATCCTGCGATCAGGAAGTTGTGGGTTCGAATCCCAAGACCGCTAAGCACCTCTGAGGTACCCTGAGCAAGTTACTGTCCCCACACATTGCTCCCCGGGCGCTGTGTTCCTGGCTGCCCGCTGTTTCACCTGGTGGATGGGTTAAATGCAGTGCTGTTCACACTGCGTGTTGGCGGTGTGTTCACGTATGACAGAATGTTCACTTCACTGTGGGAATTTGTGCCCATTCATTCTTTAGAGCATTTCTGAGTTCAGGCACTGATGTTGGATGAGAAGGCCTGACAATCTCCATTCCAGTTCATCCCAAAGGTGTTGGATGGAGGTCAGGGCTCTGTGCGGGACAGTTATTATGACTTAATTCTACAACTTTCTTGGGCATTTTAGAGGCATCAGCAGCTCATGTTCCTCACACCTCTTTGTTTATTTTACTGACAGTTTCCTAATGTCCTCCTGTTTGTGTTAAACCTGTGAAGGTGGCCTGGACCATCATATTGATATCATTTTATACACTTGTTAGTTTAATTTGATTAAAAACAGCACTTTAATACTTCTGAACAGTTGTGTATATTTTTAATAGCAGTTTAGTGCAGGGAAGGGACATCAAACTTTATTTATCTTCCCACTTCTTCAACTCTGAGGAAGTGTAAGGCAGCTATCTGTCCCAGGACAGGTGGACAGTCTGGTCTCTGTGTCCGTTCGACAGACGTCCCACAGAGCATTCACTCTGTGCACTCTGGCTCCGCTCCTGTGTCTGTGTCCACTAAATCAGGCGGCTCGGTGGCTCCAACCTGCCTGTCTTTCCAGGAGCTGCAGCATGCCAGCCATGGCTCGGATTCTTTACGAGAAAAGTGGCATTTCGTTCAGTAGAGTGGCTAGTGCCGGGGGATGACCCCCACTACTCTCTATCTGTCTGTCCCTCTCTCCCCTACTTGTGCTGAGCATGCTGAGCAATTGGAAACAGGTGACCCTCATACCCCTGCCACCCCCCCATACATACACACACACCCGGACTGAGCCCTGTACTGGCACGGCGCCATCTCGTCGTGCAGCTGGCCCATGTCCACCTGCCAATAAACAGATATATATACGAGGAATTTTCCATGCACCATTACAAATGGGAAACATTGTAGGTTTTATTTAGACTCGTAAAATTCTCACACCACTCAGCTGCTCTCCAAATAGACATATTAATTAGCTAAAGAAAAAAGTGCTACGAAGCTGGATCCTTGTTAATGACAAGTGGGGTCACATGGCCACGTAGTCTTCCGTCCATTGTGCTGCCCTTTTTATACTAAGGCCTAAATGAAGGAATCTGACGTATGTACGACACTATCAAATATAGTAAGCTGGAGAGGCTTTGCCATGCATTGTGATCCAAATCCACAGGTCTGGAGCCCCGACAGGGCACTGTGATAAAAAGAAGGGGCTCTAAAACAGCAGTGGAAAGTCTCGCACCACGCCCTGAGCGCATAAGTGTGTTTATTTCAGTGCACCCAGAGACCCTGTTGTGAGACATTCCATTTTCCCTAGCGTAACATACTTGATTTAACTCATCAGTTCATTATTAGGCCAGGGATCATCTCAAAATGTGAAGAGCAAGGCTTCTATTAAGGTCTTTTTTTTTTATCACAAATGGTCATTTGGTTGGCCATTTTATCAGAAACACTTGGCCACTGGGATCAACCATTTTTCAGGAACATCTACCATGTAGTATAGAACTTCGTATGTTTAGACTCTAGACCATCTGTTGTTGCACCATTTATTACCCCCTTTATCCATTGAAAACAGACCACCACTGAACAGATATTACTTGAGTGGTGAACCAGCATGCTGGCAGCACCGACACAGTACTAGGATGGTAGGATTACATGGTTGTGGTTCTGGTGAGAGTTTATCAGGTACACCAGCAATAGTGGAGTTTTAAATACTGCATACACTGGCCACTTTATTAGAAATCCCTACCTTGTAGCTTCACCATGGTGGTGTACAGCGTCCGTTCATGCCCAGATCTATTAGTTCTCCTCCACGCCTCAATCAGTGGTTAGTTTCAGACAACAGGGCCACTGTTGGCTGGATGTTTGGCGTACTAATGTCCAGACATGGGCAACATAATGCACCCATATGATGGATGTAGCTTGGGTATAATGGGTGTTTCTGATATAATGGCCCATTGAATATATGTAGAAGATACCTAATACACTGTCTGGATGATGAGGTACCAGAGAAATGTACAAAACTAACATTTTTATTGTTTCCTTTAAAAAAGTCGCTCATACAAAATCTTAACCTGAAGATCGTGTCTAAGCGCTATTAACTTAAATACAGTGACTTCATACATAGAACTTCAAGTATGTTTTCTGCAGCATGCAACACTCTCAGAACATCTTAAGTCACTCAGCACAACAGTGTTCTTCTGCTATACAGTTCATAGCAAATCTATACAGTTCAAAATGTAATAGTGCCTCAGAAACAGGTCATTACAGTGCAACTATGTGATGTGTGGACTCAATGCATCACACATTCTGTCCGTTTCTGTCTGTGGTCCTTCCCAGACTCTCCTTTTGAGTAAACGTGCACATGCTGCTGAGGAGTCCCTGAGAGGAGCCATGGCCTTAAGTCAGGGTAGAGCCAGAGGGAGCATCAGGTCAAGGGGCAGCAGCCGGCCTCTTCGTGCTTGGACAGGAGGGAGATCCTAGAGAACGTCTTGGAGCAGCTCCTGCACTGGTACTTCTTAATGTCCGAATGTGTTTGCAGGTGCGCTCGCAGGTTGGAGCGGTCAGCGAAAGCTCGGCTGCAGTGAGGGCAGGAGAACGGCTTCTCACCTGATGAAAAGGACAACAGATATGTCAGGTATGTGGGAAAGTACACCCTTGTCCTCCTAGAAGTATAGTGTATATTTGAAGACAATAACAAGAAATGATAGGAAATAAGGGCTGAGCCCCTTAAATTGCAGGCATATCTTAAGCCTTATCTTATCCCTTATCCATATATATTTATATGAGTATGGTAAATTAAGTTTTGTTAAGAATGAAAATCATTGTTTTTTTCACACTTTAAAAAATTGTGTTATTATCTTAGCCACAATATATCAAGAAAGTGTCCTTTATACTGTACCAGCCTTTTAACAAAAACTCTCTAAAGTGAACTAAGTGATTGTTTGTTGTTCAGCTATAAATGTTGAGTGTTTATGAACTACCACAGGCCCGGTTATATTAATTGGAAAATGACTTCGTAGAAACAAGCGATTTTCAGTGAGTTTAATTAAATTATAATTGCATGTAATTTATTTTGCCTCCCCTTGAAAGAAACTGTCACTTCATGACAAGTGAGCAGTAAAGATGTTGCGTTCTTTGCTGTGAGATTTGATTCCAGTTCTCATGCTAGCAGGACATAGAGAAGTGAAATGGTCACAATGTACAAGAGTAAGTTCACAAAAGTGGGTTAAAATCTAGGGTGTGAAACACAGGGGCTCTTGGAGGAGGCAGAGACCCCCAACTGACAGTTGAGAACGCCTGAAAGCCTCAAAAGGAAACTTTAGTGGGGTCTCTGAAAAAAAAAAAATATTGATATTGTGAACGATGCAAAATTGTTGATATTTCCTGAGTTGGTCCGAGTTAAAAGATTTATCTGGCACCCCGAAACAAATATTTTGTTTCGTTTCATCCGACGTCAACAGCACAACAGAAATTTTGATGACAGGACCCCCCTCAATTGCCACATATTTCACACTTTAGTTAAATTTCATTGTAACTTAAATTTTTAAATCATCGTAAAAATACCATCTATTAGCATTTCTTAATGTAGCACAGCTTGGCACAATAAACATTGACACAGATCTTGTATCACCTTGTATCACACATGAAGTATTGTGTTCATCTTGCTCTGGGTTCGACTCGGGGTCGAACATATAGGGCTGTATAGCACCTGTTTTCTGCCATTTTCAGTGTTAAAGGCACATGAGATGAGTGGGATGTGGCCAGCAACAGCTTATTTGCATAAAAGTGACAGAGCCCTTAAACGGCTCATTTGAAAGGGACTGAAACTGTCAAGAATTAAGCTGGTCAGGTCTTGTATAATCTCCACTGAAAAGCACTGACAATAGAATAGGGTATTCTAGAACAGCCACACAAGCCAATGGCAATCATCAGCTAGAGTATAAAGACCCCAGCATTGGGCTGTGGACCGGTGGAAGTGTGTGATGGAGCCAGTAGCTTTGGGATGAGCTCGAGTGGAGTCTGTGATCCCCAAGCAATCATCCAAAATCAGTATCTGACCTCAGTAATGCTCTCATGGCTGATGCAATCAAATTCTCACAGCAATTTGTCGAAATCCAGTTTAAAGCCCTCCTAGAAGAGTAGAGGCTGTTACTGCGGCAAAGATAGGACATTATGGTCCCTGATTTAACAAAAAAAAAAAAAAACCTTACCAGGTGTTTACAAACCTTTGGAGATATACCATCTGTGAGAAGTTTACAATTAAGGACATTAGCCACATAAACTCTTTGTACTGTGCATACCTGTGTGCGTACGAATGTGTCCCTGCAAAAGCCAGGGCCTGGAGAAGGCCTTCCCACATAGCTTACACACACAGGGCAGTGTGTGTGTGCGGATATGCATCTTCAGAGCTCCCAGGCTCACATACTCCTTGTCGCAGTACTTGCAGTTGAAGTATTTCTGACACTGCCACTCGCACTGAAGCTGTCTGTGTTTGGCCAGGCCCGAAAAGGTGAAGTAAGCCTTGTGGCAGTCGAAACACTCAAAACGCTCCTGGCTACTGACGGTGGAGGCTGGTCCTAGAGGGGACATGGTCACAGTGGGTACCCCGGGGTCTTCCATGTATCTCGCGCTGTGACTGTGCTCCAGTGACCGCGGCCCTGCAGCCTCCGGCAAGGTCAGGGCAGGCTGTGAGTTTATGAAGGGGCTGTGACTCACTGGAATGGGGTAAGTGTGGCCCGGAGCAGGACCGTCCCCAGGCAGACTGGGGTCCTGCGAGGGCTGCGGGTGAACCACTGGATTGGCTGAGTTTATCTGCAGTGTGGAGTTCTCAGCTGAGTTCCCGAGACATGGCCCGGGCAGAAGGCTGTGATCACGATGCAGAGGGTCAGGGTGGGCATAAGAGGAGCGCATGCCGTTCGGCCGTACCTGGGGATCTGTAAAACACATCAGCATAAAGCAGAGGAGGGGAGTGAGTAAAATTAGAATAAATAAATAACGATAGAACTGTGCTTTTCTGTGTATTTTCAGTCATAAAATTTCCGCCTATACTCAAGTATGTTTGTTGACCTTTGCCATTTATTATTATGATAAATGTTTTTGTTGTTTTGTTGCTGTTATGTTATTCTTATTCTTATGGTTACTTCTTTTGTGTTTTGTCACACCTCTGACTCAACTCTGACTTTGACTCAAGGTTTGTAGTTATATTTTAGACCAAACTGCATTGATCCTGGAGCAGTATCCTCTGGGATCATTAAAGTTTTCTGTTTTTGACTCTAATAAACCTTAGCACCTATGCTGATAGGTGATATGGTTCTGACTGTACCAAGTTCTGCAGCACTTTTATAAGTTACTTAGTACTTAAGTAGTGTTTTCCTGCTATGTTTGTACTTCTTTTTTAAAGGTACCATAACTTATATTTGAGTATTTTATGTAGCAATCCTTTGTCGCTAGTGTGGGTTTCAGATTATTCAGACTATTTTCGGGATATTTGGGGAATAGTCTAAAAAAACGTTCTCCATGTCTCTTTTAAATTTTATATTACACCACACATACAGGCGAAGACATGGAGGCCTATTAATTCTGTGTTCAAAACAATTTTAAAAAGCTCATGGGATGTGAGATGTAAGACATATTAAAGGGTTATTTTTTGATCCTGTAACATCAGTAGGTTGATCTGCAGTCCAGTTTTCTTAAAATGCTTTAGTATTTTCATTGTTAGTGATGGAGAGATGTTGTGGGTCCCCCCCCCCCCCACACACACACACAAGCACATTTTCCTCTTAATTCCAGATCAATTCATTCAGTTTGCTGTCTGAATAGTAAGCATGTCCTTTTCTGCGAGGAGGTTAAGGGGCTCGTTTGCTTAAGAGAAAGTATGTGAACAAAACGACGATTTCAGGCGGATTGTGGGGTGAAAGGACCCTCGGAGGGGCACTACTGCCCCCTCCACGCACTTAATGGGACCCTTCAGAGGGCCGGAGCAAGCTTTTACAATGAGCTTGGGCTCCGGGAGAGTTTGTGCACCTGCTTAGCTCCAGCAGCCTTTACGGTTTATTCTGCTTTGCTCATTACTGAGCCATCTCCACATCTCCAGCGTGGAGCATCAGTAAGCCGTGATGAACACCAACCACAGCTTGCCTGGAGCTTGTATGAGGCAGCTAAATGAATGTCAAAGTGAGTGTTGTCATTCCAAAATGCATTTTAAAGAGGCAATATATATTAGTCCTGGTTTAATGTCAAATAAGCTTTTCTTGACTAGTACTGACAGAAGGTCCATACTAACCTCAAAGGATCTTCAACTCAAACCATGCACAGAGTTGTTTGGGTTCTTTGGGAAATTGTACCAGTAGTCTGGAGTTAACTTACCTTGTTTCTTTGAGTCCAGCATGCTGTAGTTGGGTTTCTTGTGACTGAGATGTTTTTTCACCAAGAAAGACCGTGGCATCTTAAAAAAAGAGACAAAAATGTGAAAAATAATTACTTGTATTATAAAGTGTTAACCGAGTTTCTCTGTCCAGCACTGCAACTCCCCAGGCTGTGCCTGCTCATGTGCGGATCTGACCAGTGTAATAAATAGCAGATGCTTGAAAGCTGCTGGAGAGGGAGTCAGGTGCAGGGGGTGGAGGAAATTTTAGCATAAATATCCCATTCAACCAATCAGGGTGAAAGGACAGACAGAAGGGGGCAGGGACATGCGGCTGGCCGCATACCCCAACAAAACAGGTGCATGCTGGCTATCAAAATGGCAGCATTGTGCCACATGTGTGGCATGCTGAGGTATTTCCAGCGAAGGTATTTGGTTTTCCGCTTTTATTTCGCCATAAACAAACTTGGCTAAGCTTCTCAATAGCCTTGCTAAGATGCACTGCTGCTAGTTTTTCTTTCATCCTTATACCGAGAATGCACTAGAGGATTTGAGTGGAGAAGCCATTCTTATTTTATTATCTAGAACAATACAGGGGCTTATAATAGTCATTTATGATTCAGTCAAGACTTAACAAACCTAAATTAATTCTGGGTTTTAAAATTGGAATAAATTTTTTATGCCATTAAATGTTTTTCAAAGAGCTCAAAACCGATGTGAAGTGGCTGAGGAGAGGCACTGGTTCCTCCTTTGTCGTCCGTTTTTTGTTTTGTCTCTATGCTACTCCTTTGGTTCATAGACAGCAGAAGGTATTGTGCAAAAGTGCTCTTCCAGCAATTACACCGTGGCCTGTTCAGATGTCTGTCTGTGCAGGGCAACACCGAGGTGATGTTGAATTGGGTTAACAAAACATGGACCAGAATGATTTACATCTGAATAGGCTGGTTATATTCACATACTTGAAAAGATTATTTTAATACAAAATTACGAGTTATTTAAGCATGGCACATAGAATAATGTGTTACAGCATGATATGATACAGAAAAATGTAATCCGATACCATATCACGGTTCCATACCATAATATGGTATATTTGGAATCATATGTTTGGTAATTGAATACCATATTTCATGTCATGCCATGTCAAGCCATACCATAATCATGCCATAACATACCAAACAAGACAACACTGTGATATGTGGCGATCTGTAACTCTTAGAGGTAGGTCTTCACTTTAGGCCATAAATGACAATGTACAATAATGCTAATTTCTCTGGGGTATAATATAATATATACCCTGTGTATGGTAGTTTTACACTGACTCCAAAAAAGAGTTGGAAGGTACTAAAAACAAAGTAGGTTGTATTTATTTCTTTTGTATTAGTTGTATTTATTTCTTTTTAATTTTTATTTCAATTATTACTTTTCCTTCGGTCATGGACAGGCATCTACACAGTAAAACAAATACACACTTTCAGTTTCAAATCAAAGCAATATCTTGCCACTTGCTCTTCTGTGTCTACATCCTTTATGAGATAAAAGAATCTACATAATAAAATGTTTTACAACTACTTTTAATTATTCATCTGTGTTTTGGATACTGCGTGATGTTATTTGCAGACTAATATTTGACATAAATGCTTAAAGAAGATATGGTGTACCCATGCATGCTAATGTTGGTAACAGTGAATGGAAGCTACTAGCCACCAGTTAGCAGTTTCATTTGAATAAAGTTAGTCAGTGACTATTGGATTTCACTCACTGTGAGCAATAGCCTATATAGACACGATACAGAAAAAAGAGAAAATATATAAATATTAGCATCTCACTCTCCTCATGCTTATTTGGAAAGGATGGTTTTGTGGTTCATCAGAACTCTGTCCCAACGTCATCAAATAGTGTGATAGATCAGATTTGGGCGCCATCTAGTGCAGCTGAATGCTGGTTGGTTAGCAGGTGAGTGGTGTATCACAGCCAGAACCACTTGGTCATCAAGATTAGCCTCTAATCTTTTTCTGAGATTTTAAAAACATGCCCCTTTTGAAACAGCTGTATCAAACAGAATGAAAACAAGCACCCTAAACTTCAAGGATGTCAAAAATCGTTTTTTCTTCAAGATTTACCTGAATATTTGTGTATAGTGTTTTGGATATGTTGGTTCAATTTTCTTATTCGTGTTCTTTTAACCTAATAGTGCTCTCTCGGGCTTTTTGTGGATCCTCACGTTGAAAAGTGAAAAGTCCTATGTGCCTTTTTTTTCCTGCAAATTAAAGTTGCTGACAAAAAACAGTTAGAAGAATCTTGTGTGAAAATCAGTGATTAAAGTGAGAGGCGGTACATAAAGCCAAATTCTCACATTGAAGCACACACTCCACCTTGAAATGCACAGCATACAAAATCTCTTTAGACTAGCCATCAGGATAAAATCATTTCAAACAAAAATGTGCTTCACCACCCTCACCGATCATTAAGTGAAAACTAGCCAACTCAGAGACCCTCTCTGATACAGGGTTTAACTTGGAAATACAGAAGAAAGCATGTAGTGAGGAACGAAAATGAGTCATAGTTTCACATTTACAATGACTGAAAAATACCTGAGATCAGGATATATGGAACACATTTATTTAATATACAAAACAACATCTGCTTACAAATGGCTACAAAAGTAGTACAGTAAAGAATAAAGAGAATTGCTGTATAAAACTAGAAAACACTTCTTTTATGTTTTAAGTAGGGGTGTCGAATTAATGTGTTAATTTCGATCAATTAATCCCAGAAAAAATAACATGTAAAAAAAATTAACGCTGATTAATCACACCACGTGACTTTAACCCATGCGGTATTCTGTCAAAATATGCTACCCATCGAGATGTGCTACCGGGCCCTTCTGCGCATGTGCAGTTCCACAGTCTTGGGATTCAGTGCCACGCCAATACATCTGTGCTACTTTGGGACACTGGCAGCTGTATAAACTTCAAGGGAGCTTTTTTCTACAGGGTAGCATGAATCGATAGACTCTGCCAGGGTAGTTTTCGAGAAGGCAGCATAAATCATCAAAACACTCGTGCTTGTATGTACATTGTCCTTATAGATAAACTTAGTTCTATCATTGTTCCTGCTGAAGCATTTATGGTTTTTTTTCCTCTCAGCACATTAGGTCATATTTTCGATTGCTGTGACCATTACTGCACATGAACAGTGCAAAAACAGTTCTTAAATAAAAGAGAATGTCTAATGTTGAATATTCATTCACTCATATGCCAAAATTCGTTTAATTTTTTAAATACTTATACAGCAAAAATGTGTGTGATTAATTTAGTAAAGTGGGCCCTTATAGTCACATGTGAACACACCTCAGGACACAGTGTGAAATTCTTTCTCTGCATTTAACCCATTCACCAATTGAAGCAGGGGGTTGCCACCAATGAGAGTCACCTTAAGGGTACCTCAGTGAAGACACTAGCAGTTGAAGACACTAGCACAACTTTCTGATTGTAGGGGCAACTCCCTAACCACTAGGCTACCAGTTGCCCCACACATTTATAATCAGTCAATAATGTTCAGTTACAATAAAAAAACAACAGGCCTTTAAACTAGACCTGTATCCAGTATTCGGCATTTCAAAACAAAACAAAAGGTTAAAAAATGTTTACATATATTTCCATCCATGGATCAGTCCTCTCCTCCACCACACATATGAGCTAGCTTCTTGAAGCGTGGGCCCCACTCATGCAGAAAGTCATAGTCCTGGTCCCCAGAGCTGGAGGAGTTCAGGGAGCTGAGGGAGCCGGCCTCCGATCCACACCCCTCTTGATCAAACATCAGTAGAGAGTCATAGGGGGGAGCAGTTGGGTCATTGTCAGCTGCCTTCAGATTCTACAGCACAAAAAGAATGCATAATTGCACCATTTATGAAGCTGTGTGTGCTACATATTGAGGGGCTAAATATGACAGAATACAGACAGTCATTTCTACTCTTGGTTTCAATAAACAAGAAAGCTCAGTGCATCTGATACCAACAAGCAATGGGAGTTCAGTACTGGTCAATAGTGACCATGACCAGCTGTGTCTTCCTACATACATTTGAATTGAAAACAACAATTTATACCAACCCAGTGTGTACAATATTATGGACACATATTTGCTCTACTATACTTACATCTTCAATGAAGGTGCCAGTCTCCTCAGGATTGGCAGGGCGTGGCCGGTACTGGGGTGCGGGCATAAAGGTTGGGGCCACATTTTCACGGTACACACCAGGACGGTCCTCAAGGCCACAGTGCAGCATACCTATATCAAAATCCTGTGCAAATGGAACATTAGACCACTGGTGGTGGTGGTGTCCACAAATATAAACAATCATTCACTGAGCCACTGAACCTACCTGATCATCCTCTCCACCACCCTCCTCATCATAATAGTAGATGTTGTCCCGGACGTCATCAGCAGCAAGCAAAGGCTCTTTCTTCACTGCTCTCTTCCTCCTTAGAAACAGGAGCAACAGGAATACCAGCACTGTACGGAGGAGGCAAAAAAACGTTAGATTTTGCAGAGTGCTTTAAAAAAAATGAAGGGGGAACAAAACCTCACAGAACTTCTTACACAGCAAAGCCAAGATAGCTCCCAGAATTCCAAGGGTCCCAGCCAGATTGATGGTGTTGGGCTTTTCTAGGCATATAATATCACTTCCTGTGCAGTCACACACAGTGGCAAGGATGGTGCTGTCGTTGTGGAGGTTGTTGGTGTCATATACCCTCAGAACAACACTGTATCGTCCCTGTTCCAGAACAGTCTTAAGTGCAAGTATAATTCCAGTTTCTACCCAAAGGGGGAAAACATACACACATAAAATATGAAATAACAAATTCACAGATGCCAATAAAAGTAAAGCATATTTTCCAAAAAGAGGGGCCTACCTGTGTTATTCATCTTGGCAGTCCAGTTTTTCCTGCTGTCTCCCATAAGTTCCACGCGGTATGGGCTGGCAAAGCCGGGGCCATCATTATCAGTCACAGTCAACTGCACTGGAGCGGACTCTTTATTGCACACTTTGATGATCCTCTCCTCAATGATGGGAGGATTATCATTCACATCCAGCAACTCAATTACAAGGGTTCCTGTACCTGTTGCTGGTACCTTATCTGCAAACATGGGAAAGCCTGTTAGGAGATGCTACACCACT
>JBBJLS010000041.1:23537997-23571007 GCA_037577275.1 Bryconaethiops microstoma | reverse complement strand
ACATTTGGTTTGCAAACACTTTAAACAAATAAGGAGCTTTTTAACAGCAATACTCCCTTTAACACAGTTACACAGTTACAGTGAAAATGATTCTTGTAATTGTCAACTTAAACATTAGTGTAATCAAATCAAATATAAAACCAAAACTATTTGCCACTGCAGGGCATTCACGTTTTATCTAGTTTGTTATAGAAAAACAAGAGTTCAGAGCATTATAGCAGCTGCAAAGGGGGACCAATTCCATTTTAAAGTCTATGTGTCTGAATGCAGTGTTATTAAAGTCTCTTTGGGCGCAATGGTCAGGCGTTATTATACTTTTGTCCATATAATATGGACTTGTCGGCTGGTTTTCGCGTGGGTCAGGTAACGCCCGACCCCCGCGTAATCCAGCCGACACGTACAGAGCTCGCATTACTTCGTTGAAAGCACTGAACTTTCTAAATGAAATGATTTTTTAAAAACCTGCGTTAACGCGCGAAAAAATAATTGTCGGCGGTAGGTAAACAATGCGTTAACGCAATAGTAACGCGGTAACGTGCCCAGCCCTAGTTAAAATATATCAAATTAAATTTATAAAATATATAAATTAATAAATTAATAAATTATTAATTTATTAAGTCAGTTTGTGCTACAATTCAAATTTTGAAACATCACCTGAGTGAGTATTCCAAAACTTCACGGTACTTTTGACATGTAGCAGAAGGAGAAATGCTCCCACCTAGTGGTTAGATTTGCTGCAATAAAACTGCACCTTGGCAAAATCTTAACCTGAGTCTTATGGAGGTTTCTGATGACTTCACTCAGATCTAACAGATCTACCAGGTTCACCAGGTTTAATGGTTGTGTCTGTCTGAAAAAGTGTTTTTATTCTTATATTAGATAAACATAAATAGCCCGCTTTTAATTACACATCATATGGTATAACAATACAATGCATACTGTTTTCTCTTGTAAATGCAAACGTATTTGTTTTTTAATTACTTATCGTGCCTCAGTTATTTATGACTCCATTAAATATGAGATGTAAGATTTTCTATGAGTACCAGTAACTTCCCATAGTAGCACTCAGATTATCTTTAAGGATCACCCCACCTTACAGCAATCAGCTGCTGTCTGCAAGAGACATAAGCAAATAACAGCAATAAAACTAAAACACTCCCACTGTAATCAATTAACATTGTCTGCGAGTGGCAGAGGATATTACTCTTATAAGAGAATATTAATTTTGTTAGGGAATTCTAATTTAAGGTGGACCTCAGAGCTCTGTTTGTCAAGGGTCCCAGTATTTTAAAAAACTTTTGTTCCAGTGTGCTTGCGAAAGACACAATATCAGTGTATCTAGTACTGCTCTGTTATTAAGGCAGCAGATGTTCTGGAGAATGGTCTAAAATGTCATCACTCCCACACCAGAAGCATGAAATCAAAGAGTTATCTTAGATAAGGATATCTCATTTTCATCTCATAATAATCTCTCCCAAGTTCCATCTTCATAACATCAGGACAATTAGGAGAACCATGTTGCCAATCAGTCACTTGTCCTCTCAACTCTAGACTACTGTAACTCACTCCTGGCTGACCTTTCTCTGAAGGCCACCAGACCTCTACAGACGATCCAGGATGCAGCAGCATGTCTGGTCCTCAACACACCAAAATTCTCAGACAGTCCTCCACTACTGTGAACCCTTCACTGGGTCTCGGTGGTTCTCCATTAGTTTTAAAGCTCTTGTCTACAAAGCCAAAACTGGTCCAGATCTTTCTGACCAATCAGCCCTGATCAGACCACAGGTCACAGCTTACCTTCAAGACACACTTCTTCTCAAAGGTTGAAGACCTGCATCAAAACTTTTCTTAGCTTTGGCACCAAACTGATGGAATGAACATCCCCTGACCATCAGAACTGCTGAAACATTCACTGTCTTCAGGGTCAGTGGACATTCAGTGTGATGCAGCCTCCTTTGTACATTAGGGTTATCAGTTAGAAAATTCTCTTAAGATACTAAATACTTTGTGTCTAATTAGGAACCAAATTGTGTTAACAAATTTATTAGCAAAATTAATTGCAAAGAATACTTACTGTCCAATCTCTCTCATTTCCAGCAAGTCTATGTATGTGTTTATGCACCTCTGATTTACTGATTTACCAAGTACATTTTACCAAACAGTCTACTTCAGTTAACTACTAGTGATCCACAGTACATGAGACTACTGGGATGTGTGTTACTGGAGCTCCTCAGGGAACAGTTCTGTCGTCGTTCCTCTTCACACTGTACACATCTGACTTCCAGTGCAACACAGAGGGCTCCTATCTGCAGAAATTCTCAGATGACCAAACGGTAGTCGGATGTATCAGGCATGTGGACAGTCTTGTTGACTGGTGTGAATTGAATCAGCTGTGGCTCAACATCAAAAAGACTGAAGAACTAGCGGTGGAACTGAGAAGATCACGGTCTCCTGTCCCCTCCCTGCCCATTTGGGTGGTGGATGTGGAGATTGTTCAGGACTACAAATACCTGGTGTACACATTGAAAATAAGCTGGACTGGTCTAAGAACTCTCTGGCCACTTACAAGAGGGGACAAAGTAGGCTGTACTTCCTACATAGACTTTTAGAGTCTGCAACACCATGTTACGGGTCTTCCATGTGTCTGGAGTGGCCAGTGCCATTTTCTATTCTGTAGTGTGCTGGCATGATAGCATGAAAATGGCAGACATGAAGAGACTTAACAAATCGATCAGGAAAGCATGTCAGTGGTGGGTGAGGAACTGGACAACATGGAAACAGTGGCTGAAAGGAGTACATTATCTAGGCTTCAGTCCATTATGGACAATGTAGATCACCCACTTCACAGTGTGGTGAACGAACTGAGAAGTACTTTTACCCACAGACTCACCAGTTTAAAGTGCTCCACTGAACGCCACAGGAAATCCTTCCTTCCAACCGCCATCAGACTCTACACCTCCACCCTCAGTCACAAATTCACACAATAATCTGTGCAACAGCCTGCTGCTTCTTGCTGTATATTTTATTACTGGGTTTAAAAAAAACTATGATTGTGTGAAGGACTATCTGCATTATTTTGCTATGATGTGCAACAGTCTACCATGTGCAATATTGTGCAATGTTCTTAGCGGGTGCTAAAACATTATCATTATGTGCAATATCATGTGACGTTTTCTAATTGGGTGCTAAATCACTTAACTACTTGCAATATCTTATGTGCAATAGTCTTCATGTGCAGTATTACTACTTGGTCAATATTACTTTTTCATTACTTAATATTACTACTTAATAATATAAACATTACAATACCTTACTCCAAACTACCATTTGTGTCAAAAGTTGTTCACTCAGCTGTGTTGTTTATATATAGTATTTATTACCAAGCATGTCTGTGTGTAGCATAGTCTATTAATTTTGAGTCTTTCTACAGATTTTAATTTAGATTTTATTTACACTTTATTTTATATTGTTCTTGTCTCTCTGTGTTGTGGCAGTCATTACATAAGCAATTTCCTCTGGGATCAATAAAATGTTCTGATTCTGATTCTAAAGCCAGCTATAGAGGGATAAATGTGAGAGAAGCAAAAGCATAAGCTAATACTAAGATAGTGGTTGCCAACCCTGATCCTGGGTCAGTGTGTCATGCATCAGAGGGACATGTTTTACTACAGCAGTATAAAGCAGCATTTTCATTTATCAGTTTAATATAACATATAAAAACGAAATCCTTAAATAAAAAAAAATCGAATAAAATGAACAATAATAAAGCATGTCTGAATGTTAAAGAAACCCACCTACAGGATTTCCATACCTTGTCTTTCCCCATTTCAGCTGATTTTGTCTTGTTTTTGGGGGCAGTAATGTTCAGTGTTCTAGAAATAGACGCTGGCTCATGTTGGGGGTCAATATTGCAGGGTAAAAACTGTGGCATAACTAATGTACAGACAGTGATAAAACAGTTTAACATTAAAGGTATTATGGAATTGAATTTGGAAGCAGTTGTGTATGGATTTACAATACGATTTCTTTATAGTATGTATACATAAAATATCATAAGAAACTATATATATATATATATATATATATATATATATAACTTTGATCATTATATTGATGCTTAATAGTTATCACATTTAATTCTCTTTAGTAAAGTGACAAATATTTCCATCCCACTAGCTTCCCCGCAGCAGAGTGGCGCAGCGGAAGCGTGCTGGGCCCATAACCCAGAGGTCGATGGATCGAAACCATCCTCTGCTAGTCCTTTTCAGTTTTTTTTCAATTATATTTTCAATAAAGTTGCAAAATAAATGTCATGACAACAAATTGTGACCGGTTCAAATAAACGATCACAAAAATATCTAATATAAAATAAAAAATGAAGAAATCCATGATAACACCGAAGCAGTATTTACCACTCTTACCGCCAGCGTTTGTAATTCACACACGCGTCCGCATGGGGTCGCCCTTTCCCACACTTCAGTTCCTTCCGTTATTAACTGAGACACTCTGTTTATCACACAACACTGTGATAAAAAAGGTAGCATTCATCAGTTTGATAAGACATGTAAAAACTGGATCCCCAAATAAAGAAAAACGAATAAAAAGGAACATTAACAAAAGCATTGCGATATTTATAATGAGACCAATATGTTGGCTTTTCAAAATATATATATAGCATTTATTTTTTTTATATACAGGTTTTTTTTTCACGTTGTTAGTCAAACTGTCTTATCTTTGGCATGTTGAGTATATTAAACTTAATGAAATGGGAAGAAACATTTTACTGTGACAGGCTGCAAAGTGCCTAAAGATCCAAGGAGCTTAGATAAAGGTGTTCCAACCACTCAGCATTCAGCACCATCAGTATACTGATCATCTGGAATGATCTGCACCTGTTTCTTCACTGGTTCAGTCCTTAAGATAGCAGTGCTTTGTTCTGCTTGTAATTTATACACGCGTCAGCATGGGGTCGCCCTTTCCCACACTTCAGCTGTTTCTGTTATTGACTTGGTCAACTATTCTAACACTGCCATAAACAACAGCTACTTCATGAACCTATTTTCTTCAATTTAGCCCTTTTTTCAGCCAGGAAATTGGCCTCCTCTTGTTAAAACACCTTCTCCTCTTTATAGCGTTATTAATAACCAGCGGCACTGTTAGTAAACAAACACATGCCTGCTTGCTATGTTAGTGAAGAGTGATTTAAAGGCCTTTCTCCAGGAGTGCGTCACCTTGAGTGTAGGAGCTGAGAGCCCAGCAGCAGTCCAAATCAGAGATAAACACCTCTAACACCACCACACATGTTTATTTTTGCTGTACAAAGGCTCTGAGTAAGTCTAAGCCTCATAAACAGCAGCGTGGGGTCTTTGCTCACCGTTCCTTGAGGCTCAAGCACAGTGCCCTGCACCAACCTGCTGGACAAAACAGGATGTGGGTGTCATGCCTCAAAATAAAACGCATGTAACTCCTTTACTAATTAAGTTGGGGGAAAAAAACAACACAAAAAGGGGAGCGGAAGTGGAGGAGAGATCTGGCTCCTCAACAGACCCTCAAAGTCCAATTAAGGTCTATAAAAACAAAGGTTGTGGTTCTGTACAGCCCACTGACCTGTGTACATTATGCTGATGTGCCAAAGACAACAGGATGCTGGTGCCTTGAATTACTAAAATAAAGCCCATGTATTTCTTTTAGAGTGGGAAAAATGGGGAAAACAATAACAAAACACAAAACAAAAAAGCAAGCAAGAAAAGTAAATGTATCAAAAATACTGTTTAAAGTAAGGTGCAGCTGATTAATTATGCAATAAAATATACTTTTCAAAATTTTGTAAAACTACACTGAGAACAAGTGCTATTTTAGAGTAAATTACAATACAATGTATGCAATAACACATTGTTTTCTTAAATTACATCCTGTTATCTATTCCTAACCGATTTCCCTTCTTAATGTTTACTGTACTCATTTAAAGTATAAGGAACTTACCGTATAAGTTCCTGTAAATGTTCCTGACTATGCCAGAATTCACTACAGAAATTAAATGGGAAAAAAAGGAAAGACAAATTTGACAATATAAACACAAAACATGCCAACTATAACGACAAGTCAGGATGGTAATTGGGTAGCAGTTTTCAACTGCAGTGACATATTAATGATATTTCTTCTTGTTTTCAATCATAAGTCCAGTTTGCGGGTCTTATTATATTGTCAGTGTTGAAATGTTTTACTGAACACATTTAGGACACTGTCTTCAGAATTCAGCCAGAACTACTGCTTTTTTAATATTCTGCCTAATTTTGAATTTTACATACTACTTTGGATTTTTTGAGCTACACTCACTCTCTCTTGCTCTCTTTACACCCTCTATATTTCTGTCCTGTCTGCAGGTACATAGTGTTGTGGTGTATCTGCTTTAGTTATTGTGTTGCACCATGTTCCTAGAGGAACATTGTTTCATTTCACTGTGTACTGTTTCGGGGCAGTGGGTTGGGGGGAGGCGGGGTAATTCCAAGGGCCCAGCACTGACAGGGGCCCTCAAGGAACACTAAAAGATATAATATTGAGGCCCCAATATTATAATGCTTCATAGATCCCATGGATTTTGGAGTGTTTCTGTGGAAATTTGTGCTTGTTAATTCTGTTGAGCATTTCTGAGGTCAGGCACTGATGTTGGACGAGAAGGTCTGGATCACAATCTCTGTTACAGTTCATCCTAAAGGTGTTGGATGGGGTTGAGGTCGGGACTCTGTGCGGGCCAGTTGAATTCTTCCACATCAAACTCATCCCACCATGTCTTTGTGGAGCTTGCTTTGTGCACTGAGACACAGTCATGCTGGAACAGAAAAGGTTCTTCCCCAAACTACATCCACAAAGTTGGAAGCATGGCGTTGACCAAAATGTCTTGGTCTGCTGAAGCATTAAGATTGCCCTTCACTATAAGTAAGGGGCCTTTCCCAAACCCTGAAAAACAGGTGTGTCCAAATACTTTTGTCCGATTAGTCTCCTTGGCCTTAAAAAGACCCAACAGCGTGCAGTTCCCGCATTCAACAGTAGATGGTGACATTATACTATTTCAGAGACCCCCGGCGCCCCTGTGCGCAGCTGAGGTCACCTCGAAATCTGAATGAATCATCACGTTTGGACAAGTCAACCTGGACAGTGTGGAGGACAGGGGTCCTCAGTTTACTAAGAAAGGACAGGTCGAGACTGGACAACACACAGACCTGCTGACAGAATATGCCTTTCTTTCGTTTTCTATCCTTTTATCATTTTATTTCGGATGTATCATTTTATTATGCAAGCCAGCTGCTTTACAGAAATTACTCACAATGTTTTAAAACAAGGCTGAAAACATGAATGGTGACGTCAGGGGGGTTGGGGTGGGCGGTAGGAGGGAGATTCCCCCTACCTTTCCCAGGTTTGAATCACATTCAGCGCCCCCCCTCCTCACCAGCACCTTCCTAATAACCCATGCAGAGTGGCGTCACTACTACAGCGAGGCGAGCCCTGCCTCGAGGCTGACGTCACGGACTCTGCTGAGCAATAAATAAGGGGATCCGTCCTGAGCTCTGTTCATCAGTGAAACACTGGCTGAAGGAGCCACAGCTACAACCACAACCACAGCACACGGATTTTTTCATTATTTTTATTTTCTGCACTTTCCTTTTGGATCCGTTGGAGTTTGGACTTCTTCTGGAGGACATCTATCCATGTAGGTTCATTTCTGGCTGGTTTGTCTGTGCTCTTAGGTGGTCTTGTAGTGCTGCTGAGATTAACCCAAAGTGGTCTTGATCTGTCTTGTTTCGTCTTGTCTCGTCTTGTCTTGTCTTGTCTCGTCTGCTAGAATATCCATAAGTAACGCATGTACCTGTCTTGACTGTGAACAAGAGATGCTGCTTGACTTGGAGATGTTAGGACTTTAGGCTCCTTCATCAAACTAGAAGAGCTGACCAGCCTGGCTTGTTTCTCGCAGACAGGTGCGGAGATCATGACTTTGAACAAAGGAGACAAGTTCCGGAACATGGAGAAGAGGAGAGGCAGCATGCCCTTTCCCGTCCACCTCCAGAGTCTTCATAGAAGGAGCATGCCCGTGGACGATCGCGAGCTGCGCTCCACCGCGCCTTCAGTGCAGACTGGCGATCTGTCCAGTCTAACACGCTGCACATCCTACAGCCCCGGAGAGCAGCATCGCCACAGCTGTGTCTCTGACTCCTCCGACTCCGTCATCTCCTCCGGCAGCGACTCCGACGGACAGATCTACAAGGTCGTCCTCCTCGGAGAGCACGGCGTTGGGAAGTCCAGCCTGGCCAGGATATTTGGAGGAGTGGAGGACAGTCATGACTGTGAGGATGCAGGTAAATGTCCTTTGGTGGGCGCTTCAAATATCGGGTTCAAGTTCAAGCCTTTATTGCTTTATTAAGTTTCAACATGGGTGGGTCCATCCATTAATCTCTGTTTTATGAAACCGAACCTCTATAGATCCACAAAGTCTCAAGGACAATACAATTAAAGCTTGGAATTCCTTCTGATGAGGGTGTTTCCCAAGGTCAACCCATGGGTTAACTACACTACCTCGGACGTGCGGCACCAGATTGATTAAAGGAATTGATTATTGGGGCGACCAAGTAGAAACTTATTGATTACAGTTATCTCCCTCCAGTCCCTGCTGTGTCTATTAACCACAGACTGCTAGAACACAGTTGTAAAGGGCAGCAGCAAGCTTGACAGATGTTTTGTGATAATCCTAGTGATCAGCAGAAGTGATCATTAAAAGCAGTGTTATCACAATTTATGCTGATCCTTTTTTTTTTTATCTCAGGAAACACATATGACAGATCGATCGTCGTTGATGAAGAGGAGGCGAATATCCTGTTGTACGACGTGTGGGAACAGGTTGGCAAATGACCTGATAATAAAGCACAAAAGCGCATATTCAATGGTGATTACCATGTATGAACAAGTTTCTGATTCCGTCTTGTAGGATAATAGCCAGTGGCTGAAGGACCAGTGCATGCGAATGGGTGACGCCTACATCATCGTGTACTCCGTGACAGACAAGTCCAGCTTTGAAAAGGCTTCAGAGCTCCGCATCCAGCTCCGTCGGGCACGGCAATCTGAAAACATCCCCATTATCCTGGTGGGAAACAAGAGCGACTTGGTGCGCTCTAGAGAAGTCTCTGTAGAAGGTGAGTCACCCATCATCTGCCAGAAGACTCAGGTTTGCTGTTTGCCCCCCCCCCCACCCCCCCTCCCCTCCCCAATGCTCCGTCAAGCCAGTTCAGGTAGTCAAAGGGAAATCTGCAGTTGTGTTATCTGAGTTATGCAACCATTCCAAGGTGCCTGATCCGTGGAAAGTCCTACTAAATAAATCATAAAGTGTCTGCAGCCCAATAAAGGGTCAGTAGCCCAGAGCCATAGCCATTTTTGCTGGAAGTGTAAATATATGACCTCACCATGATTCAGTTAGGCTGTGATTCCTTCGGAAATGATTCGGTGAACTATGGCAGTTCAAATGTAATCGTGATTCAATCAGATTTTTTTTATTTCAGTACGATTCACAATTATTGTCAAAAACACACACATGCCTGGAGCAACTATTTACACAGTAGTGGAGTATAGGTGATAACAATAAGACATATATGTGGGGCTTTTTAATAATAAAAAAAGCTTTATAATTGATCATCTATTTGAAAATTCTACTAGACCATGCAGTTGAATTACTACCTTCTGGCCATTTTATCACTCCACAATAATAATAATAATAATAATAATAATAATAATAATAATAATAATAATCCCCTAAAATGAAGGGCTAACCTGTGTCTGTTTCCCTCTTTTGTCCATTCCAGAGGGCAGTGCCTGTGCTGTAGTTTTCGACTGCAAGTTCATCGAGACGTCAGCCTCTCTGCACCACAACGTGCGCACACTCTTCGAGGGCATCGTGCGCCAAATCCGCCTGCGCAAGGACAGCAAGGAGGAGAATGCGCGGCGCATGGCTAACTGCAAGCGGCGCGAGAGCATAAGCAAGAAGGCTAAGCGCTTCTTGGGTCGCATGGTCGCCCGCAAGAACAAGAAGATGGCCTTCAGGCAGAAGTCCAAATCCTGCCATGACCTTTCGGTGCTCTAAAAGAGTCGGACACTCGTGGCGTGCCCTTCTGAGACCAGAAGCTGTGTGTGTTCAACACGAACCCCAAGGACTAAACCCCTGTACAGAGAGATTTGCATTATTTTCTATTGTAAAGTAGACCAGATTATACGAGGCAGTACTGAGAAGTTAATGTCGATAGACCTGCATGATGCTTTTAAAGGTTGTATTAGGTTTTGATTTTGATTTTTGTTTTTTTGTTTTTTTGTAATTTTCTGTTGCTGCCTTAACATGTAGACTTACTGAATCCTAGCTGTGTAATAAGAAGGCCAGTTCTCAAATCCGTTTTTTAATTCGGATGGAGAGGTGTCAGCGTGCCTTCAAAGCAGGAAAAGTGTGTTTGTGAATGCAGTAGCTATTGTACCGTCGGCGATGGGGGTCATTTCTCATGTATGTAAATGAGCACAGTTCATTTACTGTATTGACATGGAATCATATTTTACTTGAATCTGAGTGCGCAGGTTCGTACTTCAGCTGAAACACACACACAACTGGGTTTGAGGGTGGGGGAGGGATTGAATAAGGAGGTTAGGGGGTGGATTGAAGCTTCAAACTGAGACATTTCACACATTTAATCATTAATATTTAAAGTGAGAAGTGTGATCGAATGGCATAGAAGCAATAAATTATGTTTGTGAGCTGTTTTTTTTTCTTTTCAAAAAATATTTGATTTGCACTTCCATTTAATATTATTCTATTGTTAATTTTATTACATGTTTACAATGAATTTTATAATAAAAAGTAAAATAACAGTGTTCCTGTCTTGTGCCCACAAACACCTTCAAAACCACTCAGATAACCACTCAGGAACCTTTGGTGCATTTAATGTGGCCCCTCATGCATATGCAGGCATGGAATTGTTCGAGTACTTGCTGACCAGGAGTGTAATGACAGGAAACAAGGCCGTTAAGGGGGTTTGTGTCAAATTTAAAAAGTTAAACATTAAGCTTCTTGGATTCTTCAAAGTAGACGCAGTCCTCTCACGCTTCAACCATTTGTGTTTTTGTTTGAGAGCAAGACGGACACTCAGAGGCTGCAGTCACAAGGTAAGAAGGATTTCATGATAAGAAATGGACAATGGGAGCAATATAGCTGTAACAAAGCTGATAAAGCACAGAACTTGGTATTCTTTATTGATTGTACATTTGGGATCTTTGTCAATGATAAATACTTAGTTTACTTTCAGCATAGACACAGGCTTGGTCCACCTAGGCCTTATAGGTGGCAAAAAATCTGTAACATGTTCTTGTCCAGACCAGAATTTAATTCATTAATTCAGTCAGTTTCTTCAGGCTTTCATTTCCAGTAAATGCACCATAGCCTCCATGATGTCACGTTAATGGGCACTGCACAGTAGACACAGAGTTTTATATTTAACTGCTTTACTTTGCCAAAGAAAAAAACGCAAGTGCGTGCTTAGAAATCTTGCTTCTGTTCCTTTGGCACTGGGGAGGTTCCTTGACAAAAGTTCCTTGATAAAGGTCTTATTTTGCAACTACAAACAAATGTTTCGTTTTAAGCAGAATTCTTCAACACTTTAAACAGTCTCAGTGGTTCTCCAACTGGTCCTCAGGGACTCTCAGGCCGTCCACATTTTTTGCTGAATTCCAACCCACAAAACAAAGCTGCTGATCCCTAAGGAAACACTGGTCAAGCTGTTCACCTTTTTGAGAAGAAACTGTGGACAGTTGGACTGCAACACCAAATAAACAACCAACATTTTTAAAACCAAATGTTTAGGTTTTAATCAGTGATGTTTATTTGAGGACCTGTTTATTTCAGGACCTGTCTAGGGTTCGTTCTCCACCTTCCGCCCCATGACCCAGGCTCCCACAACCAGAGTGTGAATTACACCTATATAATTTGGGGTAATGCCTACATAACACTGTTAAGAACCCCTGCCCCAAACTGCTACTTTTGGCGGGGGTCGGGGTCTTGAACGGGGGTGTAGTACCCCTCCAGTAACCCCATGCCCGCAACCGTGGTTAAGAAAAAGTAGCTCGGAAAACTTATGGATGCTTATTTGAGTTTATAGTCAAGTTTCCCCCACTTGGTTCTCAACTAAACACTGCGACATCTTCAAAAGTGCTCCAGGAAAGGGTTTAAAAGTGTTTGAATTTGCAGTGTGCTAAAGGGCAGCATTTGTAAAGCTACATTACATCTACCTACCAACAACAGATGTAAATATACAAATGTATTTTTAAGGTCTTATTCCAGTAAGTGTCCAGTGTCAAGGCTGTTTTACCCATTTTGATGTCATCTCCCTTCTGCGAGTGATGCTTGTTATAATAAGCCTGTAGAAATGTGTATACAAGTGGATGTCAATTGTCTCAAAAGGCTTATGCATATGTTATGTAACTTTATGAACAATGTTAGTGAGTAAACCAATTCAGAATAGTGAAACAGAATGGTTTTGTTCACCAGACAACAGGCCACAATGCACAGCAGAGATAAGGCCCCTTCATGGATCACAGCATTGAAAGTAGGTCTTCTGTATTACAGTTTTGGGGGTAATGTAATGCGCATGGTGTGCATAATGTGGTGTAATTAATGTAAGGATATTTGGAAAAATAGAAATTTCAATTTATCTTCAATATAATACATGATAGTGTTTGTAAGCAGTAGTTCATAAGACAACTGTGGTATCTCTGCTAACTTTAATGAATGAATGTCCTCTCTCTGTTTTAGCTGGTACTCTCTCTGACTTATTTTCATGGCGAGGCCGCGCACCTCAAGATCGGTGTTCCAGAAAACTATGATGGTATTTTCCCTTGGTACCTCACCAAGGTGAGTTCTTTCCTAAAAGGATAAAGTAACACTGTTTCTCTAATCTTCTGCTGAACTCGTTTCTGTAGATTAACCCGTTAGATGGAGCGCCATGCTTCCACTGCACGCTCTAAAGGATAAAAGTCACATGAAAATTGATTGTTGTGCCAACAGGTTTACTTTCCCACCCATCTTCAGATGGTCTTATCGCAGTCCTTCCAAAGTGGAAGTCACAAAGAATAGAAACACAGATAAAAGTCTTCGAGTTTGCAGTTCTTTGATGTCACAGAAATGTCACCAATCACAGTGGAAGGAACGGCTCTGCTTGTAGATTTTTTATCCTAAATGGAGCAGCTATTACTGGCCACCCTTGTGTTATGAATCAGACTGTCAGGTTGAGAGCAATGTATTAAAGACCACTCTCGAGTGTCAAAGAGGGGAGAAAAAGACTCAGGAAGCAGAGAGCTTTTGTACACGTTGTTCATTTTCCTCTTTTACTGCAATAAGAGCTCAAGGTGTAATTACGAGCTGCCGGCTCACACACCAGTCCTTCGTCACCAAACTAAATATGGAGCTCCTGGACAAAAGCCCAACTGCCAGTCGTCCTGCGACAGGTGTCTTTACCAGATATCAATTGGTAATGGGCAGGTTGCTCTATGCTGCAGAGCTTTTTCATTTTGACACTGTAATTGGAGGCATGTTTTAAAAAAAACCCATCAAAGTTGAAGGGGCCGCTCCCTTGCTGCAATCTGCATTCTGATGCCAAGCTGTCATAAATGCTCTTCAAGTCTGTTTTAATGACATGTGCAAGGGTGGGTGGTTAATTACCCCCCACTCTGTTTGCACCAAAAGGACGTGATGGTGGCTATACAGTGTTTATTCAGGCTTTCAACATATTGTGAGCAATTAGGCCTCTATTCACTCCACACCATTCTTAAAATATCCATATCCAGTCAGTGTGTATGTCCCATAATTATTAGGTCATTAATGATTGATCAAGGTATTAGAATTACTATGATTACTATAGAATGATTATACTAGTATACTATAGAATTACTATAAGCATAATAAGCTATTAGAATTATTATAGATGTGTGTAAATTATTTCTGTTCTGAATGGCTGCTCTTAATCAAAAGAGGTCTGGACTCCTTTTAACTTCAACTTGGACTAAAGTGTTACAGGCTGAATAGTTTTATATGTGAATGTTGTTATTTTCACCCCAGCTTGGTCATGTCTACGTCCACCCACTAGCTGGGACCCCTCCAGCCACAACATACCACCAACTGTAGGAAGTTAAAGGCTAGCATGTGTTTCATCCAAAGCGCTATTGCACCTTTTTCAAACATCAATGGACAGCTTACTACTAGCAACACTCTGAGTGATCCTAACCACCTAGAGAGAGGACAATCATGGTCTCTAGAACCCCTGGCCGCAGATGGCTGCAGCATTGCAGGGGCTGAACTCGCTATCTCCAATGATAGAGTCACCTGTGATAATTCAGTCAATGGATTCTAAACATTGTTTGTTTCCATATGTGGACCACATGAACTGGTGATTGAACTGGGAAAGCATTACAAATATAAATGTGACACTTTGAGCACTTTGAGCACTTTCAATCCAATAAAAAACAAGTCATGTTTATTTACATTGTGCATTAATCACACACAAAAGATAATTCAATATACTTTACAGGAATAGGAAAGTAATAAAATAGATTAAAATAAAAGAATACATGGAAAATCAATGAAAGAAATCTGAAAGTTGTCACGGTTCTCCATCTCTCCTGAGTAAGAATAGGTGCTTAGGCAGACGTTCATTGCAAGAACTTTTATTAATAAACAAATCAAAAGGCACGAGGGCCAGAAATCAAAATTCAGAACTCCAAACACAAAGAGACAGGGGAGATTGCACAAACCCAGGCATGAATGACAGTGGACCAACAACATAGGTCGGTCCCAACCAGTGTTGCCAGATCTTAAATGTTGAAGTGTCATACCAGCAGCTTAAAGTTATCGTATTTTGAGAAAAATAATCGTACACACGCAATTTCCATTCTGACGTTGCTCAGAAAAACTGCTTCAATAACCCATATTATCATAGACTGTGCATATTATAGTGTATAATTGCCACTTTTACCTACAGAATGTTTGTAAAAAAAACACCTCTGGGCAGAACAGAGATCTGCTAATGAAATAACTTGAAGGGGGTAAAATTATCGTACATTATGGGATTTTTGGAATTACATCGTACAGAGGGTAAAATTATCGTACATCTGGCAACACTGGTCCCAACGGAACTTAAATACAAAAATGCATGCTCACTGCAGTGCAAAGCCAATGTATGTTCATGTCCTAAGAAGACTATTAAAGCATTTTTGTTTTCACCAAGCTGAGAATTGCTTGTTGCTGACCTTGGCCTGCTCAGTAGAATGCATAGAGGTGAGGATCTCAGTAAGGATGACCTGTAATTGAACACTGGCACCAGGCATATGCCATCTAGACCCAGCTCATGCCAGGTTTATCGCAGCAATAATGTGCCTTAGTGCCAGGCATAAAAGGACTTAATGCTGTCAGTAACAGCCGTCCCTTTAGCCATGGGGGGCAGTGGGGGTAGCCAAAGATGTGGCGTATCTGTTTGAACACTGTTTCACACGGAGTGCACAGAAAGCTCTGCTTTAGCACTTGGCCTCCACCAGCACCACAATGCTAGCTGTCAAAGCAAACTGTGAGCGAAAAACAAATTAAGCTCCTTGACTTCAAAGAGCCAAAGAAATGGTGAAGGCCTGTCAGTTGCAGTGACATATCACGCTGTCATACTTAACAAGGGATGACAGTTGGTGTTCCTTTTTTAGGTCACATGTCTGCAGTGAAGAAAAACGCTTGAAATGTAATCTGCATGGTCTTCCCTAAAATTGCTGAAACCAAGGTTTTTTAGTGCAGTTGCATTGCAAGTGCTTCACTGCTGTCTTTTTTTCTCAGCTGCCAGATCTCCCCTTAACATATACTGATCTGATGGTAAGTGGTGATGATGAGGGCATTTTTGGAGTGGAGTCGGGATTCTTATATGCATTAAAACCATTGGACCGAGAGAAACAGCCATCATACTCCCTGCAGGTGGGTAGGCCATACCAAATTTACCAAAATTTTTTGGTAAAAGTTAAGCACTATTTTCATTTTCCTGCTAAACTCATGAATCAAAAAGAAGATAAAAAAAACTGAGATCTGAGAACCCTGGAAACAAGAAGCAATTTGAAAACTGAGTAACTCTGAAAGGCTAATTTAGTGAGCCGGCAAAGCATCTAATACAGACTACTGACCTGCTTCAAATTTTCATCACCATGAAAATAGCTACTATTTACCCACTTTATCATGCATCATGATCAGGATAATTTTTGCCGATAATTGATGTGTGAATTTCTGTTGCACAATTTTATCACAAAAAAATACATGCAGAAAAATTGTCGGTCATGAAGTATGACGAAGGGACCGTACACTGAGAGCAATGAAAAGACCCTGCTATGTGATCGCTGAACCTGCCTGCACTTTTCTCCCAGGTATCCTTCACAGCATCCATGCACCCTCAGAGCTTCACTGTGGAGGTGTGTGTCATTGACAAGAATGATAACGTGCCTGTATTCCTAGAGGAGAGCATGAGAGGCTCTGTGCAGCTGGGCCTGCTGAAAGGTGGGAGGGGGAGTTCCTCGGTGCTCCATGCTTTACCCTTCATGAGTTGATTGACATTTTTGATATATTGAAATGAATAGCAATGATGAGAAATGAGAGAAATATTACAGCATGCAGTCCAGCCCCCTGCTAAATAACAGCCAATTTTAATCACAGGGCATGGCCAATTAGCATATCTTCTAAACATTTAGAGCTCAACTTTTAGAGCTCAAAAATCCCACATTTAGAATCGCCGTTTGTAAAAGTGCAACATTTAGATTTAGAGCACAACATTTACTTTTTTAACACATTTAGCTCTAAATGTGTGAAAAATTTGTGGAAATTGCGCTAAATGATGAAAAAATGACACCTCTAAAGTTGTGAAGCTGTTTTCACAAACGGCACCCCATACGTCCCAAACATAAACAGACTGTGACGTCTGGCGCACGAGGCCCAGACGTCACAGTCTGCTGTACTCAGAGGCGATAGGTTTGAAAGTAGCCAATCCAAGAACATTATTTATTTCTCCTTCCTGCTAATTGGCTGCTGCCCTGTGACGCTGCAGTCCAAAATTTCCCTGTGGAACATCTCAAGTGTTCTCGTGTTTTTCGTTTTGTTCTTCTTAAAGCACTGTATTTTTATTACTGTAAATTAAATTCATTTATTACTGTATTTACCTGCTTATACCAAAGAAAATGACAGTGCATACCAAAGAAAACGCATGTACATGAATTACAGTACAGTCTATACAGGGGTAACATTCTAGCACTGCAGGAGTTCAGTGTAAACTGTACAGTACGAATACGACTAATGAGTTTTAAATTAAATTAAAGTGTTTTGGGAGCATATTTGGGGGCATATTTAGGGTTTACACTATAAAAATAGATATTTTTAGGCATTTTTTTAACAACAAAGAGGTTTTTCACTATATGCGGGTGCTCTTGGAACCTAATTGGAGTAAGACGAGAATGGCTGAAAGTTGCCCAGTTGTGGCGTGAGGGAAGAGCCCAGTTGCGGAAACTGACGAAAGAGCTGGTTACCCAAGCAGTTGATCTGAGAGCGCTCCAGTAAGGAATTAAGATTCCCACCAAAGGAACCCGCGCTCTCACACGCACACAGAGAGAGAGAGAAGAGGGGGCTGGTTAGCCAGGAGTACTCACTGTACCGTAGAGTTGAATGAGGATACTGAGAGGGCATCACATCCAGTGTCTTTGTGCAGAGGAACCGTTTCTTCCTGTTTATATACTTAACGTGACGTCACTTTCCGGTGCCAATTGACGTCACGTGCTCTGGTGCGCGTGACAGTACCCCCCCCCTTCCAGGACCGTCCCCAGACGGCCCAGGCTGAGAGGATACTCGACGACGGTAGTCCTGGATGAGGGATGGCTCCAGAATAAACCGACCGGGAACCCAGGACCATTCCTCTGGGCCATAGCCCTCCCAGTCGACAAGATACTGGGTGCCACGGCCACGTCGTCCAGGATTTGCCAGACGGTATACGCAGGACCACTGTCAATAATCTGGGGTGGAGAAGGAGCAGGAGCCTGGGGAGACAGAGGAGAGAAAAAGACAGGTTTAAGTTGGGAAGCATGAAAAACGGGGTGGATTTTGAGAGATGCAGGCAGCTGGAGCCGGAAGGTGACAGGGTTGATCCGTGTGACGATCTTGAAGGGGCCGATGAATCTAGGGGAGAGCTTCTTGGACCACCAGCGAACCAACTGTTGGGCAAATGGTA
Source organism: Bryconaethiops microstoma (assembly GCA_037577275.1). Classification (NCBI taxonomy): domain Eukaryota; kingdom Metazoa; phylum Chordata; class Actinopteri; order Characiformes; family Alestidae; genus Bryconaethiops; species Bryconaethiops microstoma. Next base: position 23,552,702 of record JBBJLS010000041.1, on the reverse strand, counting down.
CGTCAACCTCTGGTTCTTGATGGTCAAACACCAGAGGTCGGAAACCATGGCATACCTCGAAAGAACGGAGGCCAGTAGCGGAGGAGGTGAGGAGATTGTGGGAGAGTTCCAGAAAGCGCTCCAGTTGTTGGTTGGTTCGCTCCGTTGTTGGTTGGTTCGCTGTTGGCTGGTTCGCTCCGTCTGACCATTCGTCTGGGGATGGTACCCAGACGATAGGCTGGTGGCAGTATTGATCAGACGGCAAAAGGCCTTCCAGAACCTGGCCATGAACTGGGGCCCTCTGTCCGAGACGATGTCCTTGGGGAACCCATGCAAGTGGACTACGTGCTCGATGATCAATTCAGCTGTAGTTTTGGCCGTGGGGAATCTGGCGAGAGCCACCAGGTGAACAGCCTTGGAAAACCGGTCAACAATAGTGAGGATGGTGTCCTTTCCACACGACTCAGGGAGGCCCGTGACGAAGTCCACTGATATGTGGCTCCACGGTCGTTGTGGGACGGGCAGTGGGTGAAGTGGGCCTGGAGAGGCCATGGTTGGGGTTTTTGCTTGGGCACACACGTTGCAAGTCGGTAGTGTCCTTGTTGACATTGGGCCACCAAAAGGACCTCTTGAGGAGGGATAGATTTCTCGAGGGGCCAGGATGTCCAGCCATGGCGGAGGAATGGGCCCACTGGAGGACCTCCTGGCGGTTGTTGGTGGTGACGTACAGGCATCCAGTGGGTGTCTCCGGTGGTGGAGCTTCCAAGGCGTGTCCCTGATGTACTCTGTCTTCCAACCCCCACCGGATAGGAGCCATGATGATCCTAGATGGCAGGACAGGTACGGGATCCGTCCGGGGGTTCTCCACTTGATATTGTCGGGAGAGGGCATCTGCCTTAGTGTTCTTGGACCCCGGACGGTAGGACAGTTGGAAATCAAACTGCTCAAAAAATAGGGCCCATCGTGCCTGTCTAGGATTTAGTTGCTTAGCCAATCGGATGGAAATGAGGTTTTGGTGATCGGTCCAGACCATGAAAGGCACACCTCCGCCCTGGAGCCAGTGATGCCATTCTTCTAGAGCCGACTTGATGGCTAGCAACTCACGGTCCCCTACTCCATAGCGTTGCTGTGTGGGGTTGAATTTTCTAGAGAAGAAACTACAGGGATGTAGTTTCTGGTCTGGACCTCGTTGTGAGAGAACGGCTCCTACGCCCACATCGGAGGCGTCCACCTCAACAACGAATGGTTTAGATGGGTCTGGATGAAGCAGGATAGGTGCAGTGGTGAATTGATGGCAGAGACGACGGAATGCGGAGATGGCTTGAGAGGTGAGAATGAAACGTTCGGACTGCAGTTTGGTGAGGGCCGTTAGAGGTGCTGCAGTTGAACTGAAGCCCCGGATGAATCGCCGATAGAAAATGGCGAACCCCAGAAAACGTTGCAACTGTTTGAGCGTCGAGGGTAGGGGCCAAGCATGCACAGCCTCCAGCTTCTAGGGATCCATGGCCACACCCTTAGAAGTGATGACATAACCAAGGAATGTGGTGGCATGCTGGTGAAAGGCACACTTCTCCAACTTGCAGAACAACTGGTGGGCCAGCAACCTCTTTAAGATGAATCTGACGTGTTGAGTGTGCTCTTCGATGTTCTTGGAGTATATTAAAATATCATCCAGGTAGGTGAAGCACCATTTTCCCAGGAAGTCCCTCAGCACGTCATTAATGAATTGTTGAAATGCCACCGGACTATTACAAAGACCGAACGGCATAACCAGGGTTTCATAGTGGCTGGTGGGGTTTATGAAGGCCGTCTTCCACTCATCGCCCTCTCCGATGCGGACCAAGTTGTAGGCACTCCGTAGGTCTAATTTGGTAAAGATGCGGGCACCAGAGAGAGCGTCCAGGGCGGAGTTGGTGAGAGGGAGTGGATGATGTTTTTTTACAGTGATGTTATTTAACCCCCGATAGTCAACACAAGGGCGGAGTCCCCCGTCTTTTTTCTTTACAAAGAAGAAACCTGCAGACGCGGGAGAGTTAGAGGGTCGAAGGGTCCCTTGACGAAGACCCTCGGCGATATACTCGTCAAGAGCTCTCTGTTCCCCGGAGGAGAGTGAATAGAGACGGCCGTGGGGTGGTACTGTGCCTGGTTGGAGGTCAATAGCCAGATCATAAGGACGGTGAGGAGGGAGCTTGGTAGCTTTCTTCTTACAGAAAACCTCCGCCAGGTCACGGTACGGTACGGGAATGGACCCCAGGTCGACATCGGGGGTCTCGGACTCCCCTGAGCACGTCTCAGCCCTTGCCTGGAGACAGAGCTCCTGACAGGTCGAACCCCATTGAAGTATCTGGTGACGTGACCAAGAGATGATAGGGTCATGCTTGATCAGCCACGGGTGTCCAAGGATGAGTGGAGGTGAAGAGAGGTCGGTGAGGAAGAAGGAGATGGTTTCAGCGTGTTCTTGGATGGTCATGGTGAGGGGTTGAGTGCGATGAGTAATGGGTCCGGAGGCGAGGGGTCGAATGGCAGTGATGTCAATGGGCTGAGATAACACCTCTTTAGTCAGTCCCAACTGAGTAGCATAAGCCTGATCGATGAAATTACCAGCGGCCCCCGAATCAACGAAAGCCGTGTCCACGATCTGTTTGTGACTCAGTTGTTGACTTACCTGAACGGTGAATCGGGAAATGGTAAGGTGGCATGTGACAGTGACCAACGGACCAGATGAGAGCCTTCCCCTATTCATCTGGTCGACTCGTTTCCCGGACGGAGAGGACAGATGGCACGGTGGTGATCGGGGGAGGCGCAGTAGGCGCACAGGCCTTCGCAATAGCAGCGTTCCCTCTCCGCCACAGTCAGGAAGGTGCGTCCTATCTGCATGGGTTCCCCGGCTCCTGAGTGGGCTTCTGAGGCTGAAGCTGGTGGTGCGGACCTGATGGTAGACGGTGCCGGGGAGTGAATGTTGAGGGCCCGAGTCCGGGGAGCAGGTTTTGGCAGGGAGCTGAGGCGACGATCGATGCACAGGCTCAGTTCGATCATCCCCTCGTAGGTGTGTGGTAGTTCTTTCCCTGCCAGCTCGTTCTTCATCCTGGTAGATAGTCCCTCCTAGTACGCAGTCTGAAGCGCAGTGTCGCTCCAGGATGTTTGAACGGCCAGAGTCCGGAATGCGGCGGTGTACCTGCTCACCGGACGATCTCCTTGGTGCAGATGATATAAGCGGGAGTCCACCACCACTTCGCTCTCAGGATGTTGAAATGCAGCCTTGAGATGTTTGGTGAAATCGGGGTAGGAGAAGGCGATCTCACTGCCGGATCTCAAGACTGCGATGGCCCACTCCACTGCCTGCCCCGTGAGAAGGGAGGTGAGAAGTGCGACGCGGCTCCGGTCTGTGGAGTAAAGTTGAGGCTGGAATTAAAAAAACAGAGAGAGTTGGGTTAGAAAAACGTCACACTTCTCATCCGTCCCGTTCCATTTATCTGGTAAGGCAATCTTAGGAGTAGGAAGAGAAGGAGAGGCGGCAAGAGGAGGAGTTTGGACTGCCGGTTGGGAAGGTGGATCAGCGGGACGATCTCGTGAAGCCTGCCGCAGGGTAGCGACCTCGGCACGGAGATTCGCTACTTCCTGCTTCAGGTTCACGATCTCGACCGCTTGCTGATTGATCACCTCCCAAACACGAGCGAGGTCAGCTGGGCTCACAGGGGACACAGACATTCTGTCATGGAGGAAGACATGAATGACTGAGAGTTGCCCAGTTGTGACGTGAGGGAAGAGCCCAGTTGCAGAAACAAACGAAAGAGCTGGTTATTCACGCAGTTGATCTGAGAGCGCTCCAGTAAGGAGTAAAGATTCCCACCAAAGGATCCTGCGTTCTCACACGCACACAGAGAGAGTGAGGAGAGAAGGCTCAAGAGCCAGAAGTACTCACGGTACCGTAGAGTAGAGGGTTGACAAGGGTAGGGCATGAAGTCCAATGTCTGTGTGCAGAGGAACCATCTCTTCCTGTTTATATACTCTAAAGTGACGTCACTTTCTGGTGCCGATTGACGTCACGTGATCTGGTGCGTGTCACACATATTACATGTCAGATCATAAAACAAATTTAAATATTAATCAAAGACAACACAATTAAACACAAAATGAATTTTTTAAGTGAAGGATTTTATTATTAAGGGAGAAAAAAAATTCAAACCTACATGGTCCTGTGTGACAAAGTGATTGCCCCCTGAACCTAATAACTGGTTGGGCCACCTTTAACAGCAACAACTGCAATCAAACATTTGCGATAACTTGCAATGAGTCTTTTACAGCGCTGTGGAGGAATTTTGGCCCGCTCATCTTTGCAGAATTGTTGTATTTCAGCAACATTGGAGGGTTTTCGAGCATGAACCACCTTTTTAAGGTCATGCCACAGCATCTCAATAGCATTCAGGTCCGGACATTGACTAGGCCACTCCAAAGTCTACATTTTGTTTTTCTTCAGCCATTCAGAGGTGGACTTGCTGGTGTGTTTTAGATCATTGTCCTGCTGCAGAACCCCAGTTCCTTTCAGCTTGAGGTCACGAATAGATGGCCTGACATTCTCCTTCAGGAGTTTTTGGTAGACAGCAGAATTCATTGTTCCATTTATCACAGTAAGTCTTCCAGGTCCTGAAGCAGCAAAATAGCCCCAGACCATCACACTACCACCACCATATTTTACTATTGGTATGATGTTCTTTTTCTGCTGTGTTACATCTACACCAGATGTAACGGGACACACACCTTCCAACACACCTTTCAACTTTTGTCTCGTCAGTCCACAGAGTATTTTCCCAAAACTCTTGGGGATCATCAAGATGTTTTCTGGCAATATTGAGACGAGTCTCAATGTTCTTTTTGCTCAGCAGTGGTTTTTGTCTTGGCACTCTGCCATGCAGGCCATTTTTGCTCAGTCGCTTTCTTATGGTGGAGTCATGAACACTGACCTTAACTGAGGCAAGTGAGGCCTGAAGTTCTTTGGATGTTGTTGTGAGTTCTTTTGTGACCTCTTGGATTAGTCGTCACTGAGCTCTTGGGGTAATTTTGGTCAGCTGGCCACTCCTGGGAAGGTTCACCACTGTTCCATGTTTTCGCCATTTGTGGATAATCGCTCTCACTGTGGTGCGCTGGATCTCTTGGTCTACTTTGCTTTGTCAGGCAGGTCTTATGTAAGTGATTTCTTGATTGAGAACAGGTGTGGCAGTAATCAGGCCTGGGAGTGGCTAGAGATATTAAACTCAGGTGTTATGAACCACTGTTAAGCCATGTTCATGTGTTTTGTATAGAAAAGATTTTTTAATATTTATACACAAAATTGTATTCACATTTATTCATTCATTCAGTATTTACAGAATTTTATGAATGTGAGATTTTAATTAAAAACTAACATACAAATTTTTGTTAGAATCAATTTATAATTTTTTTGCAAAAAAAGGTTTATAATATGAGAAATGTTCAATCTTTCAAACAGCTGTGCAACTCTGGGTCTTACACAAGCATAAACAAAGTCTGGGTTTCTTCAGTTCTTTACTTAAACAGCTGCTTTGTTGCACTCTGGATGAAGAATTGGCTACTTCCAAGGACTGAAAGGATTTTCCCCCTCTCCCCATGAGCTGAGCAGATGGTGCACAGGCTATCAGACTCCACCTTTTGGAAGTATCCATGTTGCTGGAAGACTGTCCTGCTTGAGAATCTCCTTCTGCTTTAGTGGGAAACATGCAGCTAGGGGATAAATCATAATTCCAGGGCTACCCCAGGGTTCCAGGGGCACATCTGTCTTTCATGAAGTGCTGGTGTAGTAAACTACAAGCACCAGTAACTAGTAATTGAGCCCACTCTTCCATACAAGGAGTTAAATGTTGCCTAGCTCTGTATGGAGAATCGGCTAGTCACACAAAAGCACACATTGGGTGCACTTCAGAAAATTACCAATAAAATTATATTCTGTTTTGTTTTGTTTTTTTTAACTCTTAAGAGTGAGTGATCCAGTTGCCAAGGTGGGGGATGCACTTCATACTAGAATATTTGGAGGAAACCTCTGGAAAGTGGGATTCTGAAAGTCCCATTTATTTGTTAGCATGCAAAGCTAGGCTAGTATCTTTTGGATGAACTGGCTAATGATGTATCATTCCATTCCATGCCATTCCATTCCATTCATTTGGCAGACACTTTTATCCATCTTTATAGTAGTAGAAGTGCATTAGTAGGGGAGGTGCTCTCTGAATGTGTTGCATCCTAAAATTAATCAAGAAAAATCAGACGAACAGGTTTAATTAGTTGAACAATTTAAACAGAGTTTGGTCCTTTTAAGTTTATGGATTGGGTTTCCTTGCAGCTGCCAGTTAGTAAACATAGGGGCTACAAATCTGCATGGGGCACTGAGTAGATCTTCTTTGTAAACAGGTACCATAAACACTTGCATAGTACATAAATAGTCTGAAACAAATACTGTTTAAGAGCAGAAAATGCAAGATGATTTCATTAAATGTTTAGTTAAGTTTGTTTTCAACAATTGGCTGATATCTGTGCACTGAAGGAGAGATATGTTAAAACTGTGCGATGTGCATAGTTACCTGTGGGATACCTGTGGGGGAAAGAAGAGAAGTAGAATTAGCAATGGTATTAATTAGTTAATTTGCTGAATGTAGTAATGTTGACTGTAAATGAGTTACAAAATATTCAGTTAAATCTATGTTATGTTTATTTTGCCTGCAGAATGAAACAGTCAGTTTTTTTTTTCATGAGATTCCTCAAGACATTGGATCTAAAGAACCACAGTGGATTAATTCACAACCAAGACTGAGATGCGTGAAAATTTCATTGATTCATTGCAACCTGTTGCTGTTTTATGAAAGAGCTGGTGTAGAACTCATAATGTGTCTTGCTGGGTATAACGAAATCTATTACAGTAAACCCCCCACTTTAAAGCAGATCAGCAGTCGCAGTTTCAGTCCATAGCGGATTTTTTTCTGAGAAACCCGAACTAATAATTGTTTGCTGAAACCCCCGCACTAAACCGGAAACTGCAGATATCCTCTGCATTTTTTTTTGCTTTTGTGACACCTGGGCCTCGTCCGCCACGCCCCCTCATCCTCGTGCTGGGTTGTTTAAGCGCGGTGCTTAGCAACCCAGCACGAGGACAGAGGGTGTGGCGGATGAGACCAGGACGTCACAGCTTTTGTCGTGGCAATATATACTTTTTCATACATTTTAGTGCTAAATTATTAAGAAAAAAAATAATTTACTAATTTTGTAACATAAATATTAACGTAAATTCAGCTACATTTCCATATAAAAATAACTATAAATGTTTTGGTACTGTAGAGAGAAACACAAAGAAAGCGCATCTTGGAAAGGTGAAATGCTGCTGTACTCAGAGGCGGGAGGTTTGAAAGTAGCCAATCAGAGAACGCTATTTATTTCTCCTTGCAGCTGATTGGCTGCTGCCCTTTGACGCAGCTGCAATGCAGAATTTCCCCGTTGGAGTGTCTGGAGTGTTCTTGTGTTTTTCGTTTTTGTTCTCCTTAAAGCCCTGTATTTTTATTACTAAATGAATTTATTATTGTCTTTACCTGCTTATACCGAAGAAAACGACAGTGCATACTAAAGAAAACATGTGTGCATGAATTACAGTACAGTCTATAAAGGGTGTTGTGTTTTCAAAGGAAAGAAACACACCAACGCGCGGTCACATAAACTACTCTCATCTCCTTTACTCTCCAAAACACACCAAAACTGGCCAAGTAATCACACAGTCGACATTGATCAGGCATAACACAATGCTCTCAGCACAATCAAACTCAGAACCACAGATGCATTACTTAACATTAACATAAAGCAGTTTTGAACACTTGTGGCATGTGTGAACATAACAATGGGGCAATATCGGTATTTACATTCTAGCACTGCAGGAGTTCAGTGTAAACTGTAGAGTACGAATACGGGTTTACCTTTACATTTTCTTTAAGGTTAATGAGTTTAAAATAAAATGAAAGTGTCTTTGGAGCATATTTGGGGGCATATTTAGGATTTAGGCATTTTTAGGCATTTTTTTTTTTACCACATCACAACAACACAGATTGTCACTATACGCTGGTGCTCTCGGAACGTTTACTGTAGTCCCAAATTCATTTAAATAATAAATGGGTTAAACCCAAACTTCTAACAATTAAGAAGTAAATAACTGCAGTATTCAGGAATTAAATTACCTAAACTGCTGGTCAAATGCACTATATGGGCAAAAGTATTGGGACACACCTGCTTTTCAGGGTTTGGGCTAGGCCCCTTATTTTCAGTGAAGGACAATCTTAATGCTTCAGCAGACCAAGATATTTTGGACAACATCATGCTTCCAATTTTGTGGACACAGTTTGAAGAAGCACTTTTTCTATTCTAGCATGACTGTGCCCCAGTGCACAAAGCAAGGTACATAAAGACATGGCTGGATGAGTTTGGTGTGGAAGAACTTGACTGGCCCCTGACATCAACCCCATCCAACACCTTTGGGATGAACTGGAATGGAGATTGTGAGCCAGGACTTCTCGTCCAACATCAGTGCCTAAATGCTCTACAGAATGAATGGGCACAAATTCCCACAGAAACTCCAAAATCTTCCAAGAAGAGTGGAAGCTGTTGTAGCTGCAAAAGGGAACCAACTCCATATTAAAGTCCATGCATTTGAATGCAATGTCATTAAAGTCCCTGTTGGTGTAATGCTCATGTGTCCCAATACTTGTGTCCATAAAGTGTTGGTCTAACCAACCAAAGCAGGCAATAATCTGAGAATTTTTACTTAGGCTACAGGGCTGTAACTCTTTGTTACTCTTGTCCGTGGCTACAGCGTAATTACAGAGGACTGAGGCCTCCTTTACTCAGAATTTATTTTCCGCCTAGCTGGCTCCTTCTCAGTCCTGCAGCATCAATTTTTGCCCTTCAGCTACCCTCTAACCCAATGTGCACTTTAGATTTAACACTGGAGAAGATCTACGCTTGCCGAATTCTGTAAGTGACCAACATTTTACCTCACTTTGCTGAACTACTTCTTGAAGATTCAAAGACAAATGTAGGAATGAGAGTACAAACTATTTCATGGATCAACAATGCAGTAAATGTATTGAATTACCTGCTGTCTGCTGACAGCTTTTTTCCCCTTCCTGAGATCATTTTAAGCCCAAATACAATAATTTACTGGAGCATTATAATTAAGTCCTCAAAGTATAGCATCTTATAATTTATATATTGCCAGAAACCTGTGTAAATCCTTCATAATCCAATTTGATGATGTTTTGTGAGAAAATGTTTTGGTTTTTTTTGATAGACAGAAAAATGACACATTAATGGAATATACACAATAAACATATAGAATAAATTATACGCACAATATTTATAGGACAAACTTTATAGAATATTATTCTGTTTGATAAAACTAAGCCTATAAGACAGTTGTGGGCCAGTTTGTTCCATGCACATATTTGCCGATGCAAATATTCATACACGGATGCAAATATACGAACATTGGAATATCTATTTGTAAAGGGTTATAAATCCAATTGTTTTAAAAATCTGAAATTTTAGCACAGTAGCCTAGGATTACATAAACATTTTGCTCCTCTGGAAGACAATAAATATGTCATCAAGTTTCTTTTTGAAGCATCATTCAAAATGAAACATCCGTCTTATGCCAGTTTTTGCCAAGACTCCACTGAAAGAACCAGACAGACGACATTGTCATTCACCTTACAGGACAGGACTCGTTTTTATCACAGAACTGTCTAGACGGCCAGAGTGGGTCATGGTAGCATGAGATTGTTATTATTGTCTTGTTTCCTTCTGAAGAAAATGTGCCGAGCTTTTCCCTTAAGAGTTAAGAGTGTACGGCGACACCATTTTAAAAAAAAATAAAATTTTGATATAAGCATTTTATTAATGATTAGATTGTTTACATTTCACTAGTAATATACACATTTGTCAGTTTTTGATTTATACTAGCTTTGTTGTTATTGACAGCTGCATGTAATTTGGCTGAATTTTGCATGAGGCTTTTATACAAAGGACATTTCAAAATGTGTTGAAATGTCCTTTGAATGGGTTTTAAAGATAGAATTCAAAACACCACCACCAAAAAAGGTTCTGTTTTTCACACTTAAAGAAGAAAGAAGAAGGGCCCTTCTGGGTCTTTCTAACTTCAAAAGCAGGTGGAATGTCAGCACATGAATGATACTGATGCCTGAGACATTGTAATTGGGTTCATCATTATAAATACTTCAGAAACTGACAGCAGAGTAGAATACCATGACACCATCATAAATATAAGGAACTGAATGTGAAACAAAATTGTCCAGCGAGAAAACCACTGAACCCAGTCCAATACAAGTTCAGAGATTTCAAAAAGATAATTAGTTTCAAATGCCTTCGATACGATTGCACTAGCTAACACCTAAATGTGCAAGTTGTCTTCTCAGACTTACCTTGTTATGATTGCAGGCCATAAGCAGCGGTTGACATAAGTAATACGCAAGTACGTATGCGCGGAATAAACAGTAAAATGCGCAACAGTTTTCAGTCTTCACGGCGCAAAAGCCTACCTAATTTGAATAACTTCACACTGGTTCTCTAATTATCACCACTCAGGTAAGGAAACCCTTAACAAGAAAAATAATAATAATTACATGTTAAAATAATTAAAAGTGTGTACTATATGGGGGCTAAACGTTTTAGCCATCCGGTTTTTGACGAACATGAAGCTAGCAAAGAGCATAAAAGAGTTATCAAGACCTTGGAGTGAGAAAAGGCTCGCCAGGAAGGGAGGTCAATGGCACCCATTAGAAAGACAAATTAAATGAAGAACAATTTTAAACTCTTTAAAATATGTTTCTTCTTGCGTTCAGTGAAGCAAAACACGCATGGCCGATCCGTAATTTTGCACAAGATGTATTATTTGAGGAGGCTCAGATTGATATCACTCTAACGTGGGTGGTAGAACTGGTTAAATTGACATCAGAAGTGAGGATGACATGGATAGTGAGGTGGAAGATTTTAATTTTGTTGAGTACCAACAAAAACTCAACAAAGCCTCATGCAAAATTCAGCCAAATTACATGCAGCTGTCAATAACAACAAAGCTAGTATAAATCAAAAACTGACAAATGTGTATATTACTAGTGAAGTTCTAGTACACTCATTAGTGTACTAGAACAAAAAAATTATGTCAACCCCTGGCATAGGTCAGTTCACAAGATTATAAAGTGATCGCTATGGCATTAGTACCTTTGGACATGGAAGAGAATACAAGCTTCACTGGGAGCCTCACTCTCTCTGGGTGATTAGAGCAATGCTATCCAGCATGAGCATTTTAGCTGACACAACAGGATTGGCCATCTTTTCCAAAAGCATTGAGCCTTCCAACGACATTGTGGTAGTAACAGTTTAAAAACATGGGTGGGTGCTTCACATTACATGGAGGAAGCACATGTTAGCCTTCATCTTCCTAGTGTTGGTAGCACTGTGTGATTGGGTAAGTTCTAGTTAGTGGGTGAAATCGGACAATAATAATAATAATAATAATAATAATAATAATAATAATAATAATAATAATAATAATAATAATAATAAATTGTGTTCCTTTGGTTAAAAGAACATTTGTGAGGTCAGGCACTGATCTTGGACGAGAAGACCTTGCTTCCAATCAGCCCTTCAGTTTATCTCAGTCTCAGTTTGTGCACATGCTGATACATGGTATGAGCCGTCTCCACACTGCTGCTGCAAAGTCCTAAGCAAATAATTGCTTAAAACGTCTTTGTTTGCTGAAGAATCAACATTAGCTTTCACTGAAACTAAAGGCCCGAGCCCAAACCCTGAAAAACAGCCCTGGACCATTATCGCTTCTCCACCGATCTGTATGTATTCCATTCACCTGGTATCAGCCAAACTCACATTCATCCATTCGACAGATAGTGAAATGTGATTCATGAAGTGTGATATCAGGCTTGTATGCAGCTGCTCGACCATGGAAGCCCCTTTTAGAAAGCTCCCAATACACAAATGTTGTACTGCTTCCGCGGACGGTTTTGAAAAAAACGTTTCAGGGAGTTTTTGTGATGAGTGGCCTTATGGCTGACCTGAAGTTAATCCGAGGCACTTCTATTTTACAATAATATCACTTACAGTTCACCAGGGCAGATCTAGCAGGGCAGAAGTTTCATGAATTGACTTGTGCCAAAGGTGACACAGGAGCCACTGAGCTCTTCTGGATGACCCATTCTACTGTTTAATTTCATACATGTGTTAGCACTGGGAGGGGTGTTTATGTACTTTGTGTAAAAGATTTTTTTCTTTTCAAAAGTAAACTGACACATGTTGTCTCTTGCAGATTCAGATGCATTGTTTATCCCTTCAAGCAAAAACTAACGATATCAACAGCCACACTCATCATCGTAATCATCTGGGTCCTGGCCATATCCATCATGTGTCCTTCCGGTGTCATGCTTCAAGTGACCAAAGAGCAAACCGTCCGTGTGTTTCTAGGAGATGGCAACAGGACAAGTCCTTTCTACTGGTGTCGGGAGAACTGGCCCAACCAGGAGATGAGAAAGATCTACACCACTGTTTTGTTTGCCAACATATACCTTGCCCCTCTGTCCCTCATAGTGATCATGTACGCGCGGATTGGGATTACTCTGTTCAAAACTGCAGTGCCGACAGGCAGGAAGCCAGGCCATGACAACCGCCACACCGTATCCAAGAAGAAACAGAGAGTCATCAAAATGCTTCTTATCGTGGCCTTGCTCTTCATCTTGTCCTGGTTGCCTTTGTGGACCCTGATGATGTTAACAGACTACGCCCGACTTACGGAGCACCAGTACAGGCTTATTAACATCTACATCTATCCTTTTGCTCACTGGCTAGCCTTCTTCAACAGCAGTGTCAACCCAATAATTTACGGTTTCTTCAACGAGAACTTCCGCCGTGGATTCCAAGCCATTTTTAAGTTCAGGCTGTGCTCAGCAGGTGGCCACCGGCGGAAAACATACTCGCATAGGGTGCAGGGTAATGCTGTGTTGCCAGCTAACCTTCAGCCCTCTACTGAGCCAATTTCCCTCAACAGTGTGGAAAACCACAGCTCCCGAAGGGTCAATCATGTGAATGAGCAAGACTTGGTCATGGAGGACTTGGAAAAGGTATCTGAAAGCAGCATGGATGGTGCATCTCTCTAAAGAGAGAGAGAGAGGTTTTGGAAACAAGGCATTCCAAGTGGTGGCAGCCGGTTTTCATTACAGTATCATAAAATATATGGTTAGTGTTTTAGCTGTACATTGTGCTGTATATGTTTGACATGTGTTCCTACTGGGGCGATAATTGTGTTCACAAGTTGTGAATTTACACCCCCGTGAATGGGCTAGCAAGAAAGAAAGCATTGAAGTACTTGACGTATTCAGACCATGACCATTTTCTAAACTGTGATAAGCAACACAGGAGTGCAAGCTATACTACATATCCTGTTCTAATTATTCAATGAGTCATACTATATGACTTTGACAATGCAATAATAATTGGCATTGTTACTGAATGCAGAATAGCTATTTTTAGCTTGGACGCATGGAACACTGGAGAATTATTTAATGCAATTATCTATGAACTGTGATATAATCTTAGCCTATGAGCTGCTGGATACAAGGTGTGAACAAGCATCACAGCTTGTCATGTGTGCCAGATGACTAGTCACTAGTCACGAGTGGTGTGAATTCACACAGTGGTTATTTAAGAGCCCAATTGAACCTGAGCTTGTGTACATTCCAAAGTGTGCATTTGGTTTTTAATTCTCAGCTCCTGTTTACATGAATGTAATTCAAAAACACAATTCAGAAATATTGAACAGTACAGAACCTCTATGGAGAAGCTAATGCAACCTCTCTGAAAAAAATGACTATTTTGCATAAAAAGTATTTATGCAGGTTTGTTTGTTTGGTCATTTCATTTTAAAAGCAACTAATCATGCATCATTATTTAACACAGTGTGCAGTACTTGTAAGGTACGTGTGTACATTTATAATGTGTATAATATTGTGTATAATATACCAGTTTCATCATTTGCAAGCACAGAAAACACAAATCTGCCTCATGACCTTGAATTACTGAGTATTTCCAGTTTTAACGTGAAAGCTTGAAGACCTGGATGTTTGATTTAACAGCTGAAATAGTATTTTGTTTGTTATATATGTTACGAATAAGCTGCCAAAAATCTTAACTTGTTTTTTCCAACTGATATATCAGTTGGTGGATCACATTGGTCGATATTGCCAACCAATACTGAACTTTCATCAGTATAGACCAAATCACATGCAAAAGTTTGAATACCGCTGGTCATATTACGTGTTTTCTAAGTACAAAAAAAATAACACATCCTCTATAATAACATACAAACAGAAGCATTTTTCTGCACAATTTATTGCACAATTACATCATAAAACTGCTGTTGTTCATTATCTCCCTTATTTTTATTCCAGAATTAAAGATTGTCAGTGTGTTTGTGAATTGCTGAACCAAAATTAGTTGTTTCTTTGTTCTCTCACTGCTTTTTGAGTTGTCTTTAAAGCGCAGTTGCTGTGAAATCATTCAATCATGTAAGTACTTACAAAACGTCTGGTAATCTTAGGAAGCTGTAAGGTATGAGGGCATTGTAATATTTGTGATAATGTGGAAAATATTCTGTGTGT
>JBBJLS010000041.1:23499188-23520500 GCA_037577275.1 Bryconaethiops microstoma | reverse complement strand
ACAGGACATGTAATTAGTCCATTTGTGTGTCTGTGTGTGGGTGCGGGTATACGTCCTCATGCAAGGCTACACTTCAATCCCTTCTTCTTTCATGTTCTTTTTTTGCGTGCTAATTTGTATTTACAGCAGTTTCACTCTCAACTTAATTAAGATGCACATTACATTTATGTACATTATGTCAGAACACCTTCCATGCTGTTTTGTGGCGGATGTGTAAAAATAAACAAATGACTTTTCTTCGTCAGCTTGTGTTTTGTATCATTCTGTAACATTTGACCAATTCCTTATTCTAGAGGTTCTATAAGCTAGTCAGAGGCATTAGGTATTGTATGTGTTGTCCCAATAAAGCAACTGTATGACTGTATGACTTTCACTTGTATTGGAGTAACATTTGACCAGTGGTATCTGTACTTTCACTTGTGAGTACTTTGTGAGTACTTTGTGAGTACTTTGTCCACCTCTGGTAATATTCTATGTCTGTGGTCAGTCTAGTAATATTCTATGTCTCTGGTCAGTCTAGTAATATTCAATGTCTGTGGTCAGTCTAGTAATATTCTATGTCTCTGGTCAGTCTAGTAATATTCTACATCTGTGGTCAGTCTAGTAATATTCTAAGTCTATGTCCAAACGGCTCTAAATTTTCCCAAATTTAGTCAAAGAACCGACTTGTTCGCGACAGACACATATCCATCGAGAGCAGTGTTGACAGATTGAGTTTCATTTTAAAAGATTCGCACAGCCTGGCAACCTGTTGCAGAGCGCATTCTAAAATATAGGAAAAATAAACATTAGGTGTGTCTAACAAAGTGGTCAGCTTTGTTGTATAAAGCATAAAAAAATGCCCACACTCTTACAAGCACCACATACACTACCCATTCCAGTACTATGTCAGTGTCAGAGCTGTGCTGAGAACAGGCCACCTCCCAAAAAATACCTGGCCAGCCATGGTCCATTTTCCATTGATGGATGGTGTAAGGTGGGCTTGATACATTGTGCAGCAAGAGATGGGCTACATTTACTGTCAACCTACAAAGTGCACTTACACAGAGGATGTTTCTGATAAAGCGGTCAACGGGTGTAAGAAAAGGGGGAAGGTACTTACTAAACTGGCAGCTCAGTTAATATTTTATCCCCTGTATAATGGAAAATTTCTCTCTGTTTAATCTGCCACCTGTACAGTGAGCAAGCATCCTCTGCATGGGCACTTTGTCCATTAACACTCCTCTCTCATTTGGACTTCAGAAGAGCAACAGCCACTAACAATCATCTGGCATCACTGTCCACCCCCATGTCCAGCCTTACCCTACTCTCTCTAATTCGCGCTCTCTCTTTCTCTCCCTCTGAGGACTCTCCTCTGTCATTCGCCCAGCCGCCCACTCACTCTGCCCACTGTCTGAGTCTTTGTTCTAGGTGGTGTGAACATGAAAATCACGAGCGCACAGAAAGAGTGGGCTGCTTTGAATGTGTGTGGGCCAAATGTAACATTTCTGATATTTTGTGTGTCAGCGGTCTATTGATTCACCCTTCACTATTCTGTAGGTGCCATCTCAGTGACTCAAACTGTAGTAACGATGTGGGATGACAACAGAAGTCCATTTTCTCAACCTTTGTTGTAGACACAGTGGTGCCACCGTGGAGTCACTACTCTTACTTTCTAACATACTGTCAGCATCACACTTTGCCTCAGTAAAATCTGCCTCAAAATAGTCACTGTGTGTGCATGTCCACACTGATCAAAGCAAAATGGATCAGCATGTAGAATCAGGGCTTTCTGTATTTTCATTACATAAATGTTGCCCTTATTATTGGATACACTGCCATAGTTTCTTCTATTGAGTGCATTCAGCATTAAATTCACATCGCAATGGAAATGCTTAGTATTGATGTTTCATAAGAGCAATTGAAAGCTATTGTGGTGTGAAGTGCATTTATGACAACTGACATAAACCCACATCAACATTTATAAATGCTGTTCTTACTGACATGATAGTGACATGGTAGCATGAGTGTCAAAGACAGTACTTGTTGAGGTCTAGTCAAGACCAAGTCCAATGGGGTTCAAGCCCTAGACAAGAATGAGTCAGGTTTACTGTCAGCATTGCACTTTGCCTTCTTAAAATCTGCCCCAGAATAGTCATTGTGTGTGTATGTCCATGCTGGTTATAGCAAAATGGACCAGCATGTAGAATCAGGGCTTTCTGTGTTCAAAGTACTTTTCATTATGTAAATCTTGCCCTTATTGTTGGATGCACTGCCATAGTTTCTTCTATTGAGTGCATTCAGAATGAAATTCACATCGCTATGGAAATACTTAATATTGATGTTTCATAAGAGCAATTAAAGGCTATTGTGGTGTGAAGTGCATTCCCATTCATATGCTCGGAGAAGAGTAGAATAAAAATGGCCATAATTGTGGCACAGGGCAGAAGGGTCAGTTTCAAATCATGCTGTCTCTTGAAATGACACAACGTCATTGGAAAGCATAAGAAAGACTGGGAGGCATTGGAACTAGACGTCTTGCAGCCTCATTTCCAATGTCAACATTTTTCAGTGCTCTATATAGTCCTTGTCCTGGCATGGGGCCTTTAATCACTACACAACTCACATTCACTGCTTTTCTTATGACCTAAAAAAAGGTGATGAGCCGTCTATATTCTTGACAAATGTCATTTACTTCACTTGCTCTTTCTCTCTGTGGATTTTATCTGTTTTGATTGCAGACCCTGAAAAGTTTTTCCAGTGGCTCAATTCTTCCCTTTAAATGGTTCGCCTCTGACCCTTCTCTCTGCTGAACAAGTGACCAGGGGAGAATGACTCTCCAATATAAAGTTTCACTCTACCTCCCACAGCGAGGGGACTATCAGAGGTTTTAATCTTCCTGCGCTCTTCCAGGAAGGCCAGCCCAGGACTGGCCGTGTTAAATGTTTACTGTGGTCACAGGGACAGCTACTGCCCTCTACAGCAGCGGTCACTCTGCAGCCTTCTCCACACTGTCACAAAAAAGTATGTTTTAGGCTACAATTGCTGTCGCTGTGGTGGTGCCATCTTCTGTACCTTTAGTTAGAGAATATGAGTATCATGTTATGTTGATGCATTGAGTTCTACTACCCCGTCCTGATGTTTATTTAGTTTTTCAACTTTGAAACGTTCTTCGAAAAAGTACAAATACACCCCTTTTTATTAGGAATGTGATGGCAGTGTATCTTTAAAACTCATATAAGGCACACACTTTGACCATACATGCCATTATGTATCTTTAACAGTTCATTTGACATTGTTTGTACCTTGGGGTAATACCCTGTTTTCTGGCTTTGCGTTGTGCCACCCATTTCTTTTTTGTTCTTTAAAATCAAAGGGAACTTTATTGTCATCTCAACCGTATACAGTATACAGAGAGACGAAATGGCGAAGCTCATGTTCCACACTATACGCAACAGACATTAAGATGTTGCGCAAATAAAGTATAAATAAGAGTAAGGTTTGACCAATCTTGTCCTGAGTGTGTGGACAGTTCTGTACAATATATATAAATATAAGTAAAATATGCAATGATTGAAAAAATGTGCACTGTAGTAGTGGATTGTGCAAACAGTATAACCAGTATAGACAGTATAACCAGTATACACAGTAGACACAGTATAACCAGTATAAACAGTACAGACAGTGTAACTAGTATAAACAAAGTAGAACCAGTATAAACAGTACAGACAGTGCAGCTAGTATATACAGTACACCAGTATAAACAGTATTACCAGTATAAACAGTAAAATTAGTGTAGGCAGTATAAACAGTACAGACAGTGTAACCAGTATAAACAGTTTAACAGTATGTAACAAGTGCAAACAGCAGCTTACCATAAAAGAGCTCTGTGCTGACCCTTTGAGTACATTTACATTAACACTCAGCTTCACTCATAAACTTCACTCATAAACCTGTCTGTTTCGAAAAGCTTACATTGAACATTTGGTGGTCAGTGTATGTTGATGTGCTGAGACATATGGGTACACCATCACAATAACACTACCCTCATAATGGCTTTATAACTTTTTAAATTAAACTTAAATTAGTAAATGAAAATTGTTTTATTCATTAGGACACAAACACCTTAAAATAATTTACAAGTAGGTTTATTTATGAGGTTTAACTGCTTATTAATGATTGTATATATATAAATATATATATATAAGTAAAAAATAAATAAACGAATGGCGCACTCCACAATCTATTCTATATATATAATAATGATCATGTGCACGATAAGACCCCTGTAAAGCTGTACTTGAAACTTTATTTAGTAAGTGGTGTACTAAGGAGAAAGGTTAATGCAACATGAATCCCAATATTTAATTTGTGACAGTCAATATTGGCCCAAAACCTGGAAAGCAATGACGACGCCTCAGCTCGGCACCACTAAGTCTCTGTGCTTGTGACAGATGTAGGTTGTGCGTTGTAATGAGCGGTTAGAGCAACTGCTCCCAGGCCTGTGTAAATCCCTGCATTAGCCTGTGGACTGGATCTGTCCACTGCGTGATTAGCTCATCATATAAAATATCCCACTGCTGCTTCCACACCTGGCCCAGACTCCAGCAGGCAGGCAGGGCCCAGATTAGCGTTAGCTGATCTACTTCATCCCACCTGACCTCTGTGAACACACACTGGGCTCTTAAATCAACAGAGGATGGAGCTTGGTGGCTTGTGGCCAGAAATGTTTTCTTTTTTTCATCTACTTCTAGGTATTGTTCTGTCACATCAGCAGAGTTGCTGAATGATTGGGTCAGAATAAACTTGGCGTTTTTATCAAACCTCTTCCCTGGAAACAGAAATGACACAGTATGGGACGTGAACTGGAAAGAAGGCATTTCAATGAAATCCCCCACGTCTTGTTTAAATGGAGCTCATGTTACAAGAAACAAGTCCACCAGGAGTTGTGTGGTGGCTTTTTACAGAAACCTGCACCTTATGCTTCTTTGACAATCAAACATTTAGCTGTATAATAAGATAGAAAACATATTTCAATATGATATATATATTACACAGTAACTTGGCATATGTTCCAAGCAAGAAGAACATTAGTTTCCAGGTCAGACCATAATTTCAACATGGGTTGTAGTATGAGAGGAGATTGTCGGAAGAGAGGGAACTCTGGAGTTCTGGGAGGCTTCTGATTTCATCTAGATGGCTGGACTCCGCTTTTTAGTTGAGCAGAGGTAGAGCTAAGGATGGACTGAGAAAGATGATCACAGGAAACAATGACAGTAGAGATGACAGTAGAGTAGAGATTAATGTACAGGAGTTTAGATTGGAAGGAGGAGAAGAAGGCAAAGTCTATTTTATAACTCCATTTATATAATGCTGTGAAAGAATTTCCTTCTGTCATGACTTTTTTTTCCAAATACATTTTATTAAGCCACCTGTACTGACAGGGATGTTTCAGATCTTTGCTGGGGCTCCTGAGCCTTTTCAGTTTTAGTGGGTTTTTTTAAACCAGGTTCTGAGAACTTAAAGTATGTATAGAACTTAAATATTCAAATATAGACCACTGTTTCCCCATTATTTTGTTTTCTTTAAACATATCTTTGTCTATATTTATGAATACATACTTTCTATTTACTTGTACAAAGTACAAAGTCAAAATACATTTAGTGTTCAAACTGAACGCATATTACATTTTATTGTTGTTTCTTTTTTTAACGTTTGTGCTCAGAATAGGTTGAATATTTCATTTTGGAAAGCCAAATATTTTCCACTGTTAATGACTAAAAAGGGGCAGATGGGCACTTTAATCCTGATCTCCACTTTCTAAATAGAAAGCAGAGGTTATTGCTGCAATCACTGCCATTTCTAACAAGTGTTTTTTAAGGAAACAATAATTGAGCAGGAAGAATTCAGGCCACAATTTTGTCATTAGCGTAATAACAGTGCTGTTAGTGTTATTAGTGTTGGTCACACGTGCTCAGCCTTTTCTCCCAAGACGGTGCTTCCAACAACAAAGCGCCACTGGGCCACATGACCCCACTGAATGGTGACTGGAAAGCATGTGAGTGCTGCTGTCAACACTGGGACATGAATAAAGCTAAAGATAGGGTCACACCAACGTCTCCACTGACCAGCCCATCTTTTTATAGCACCTCGTCAGTTTATAACAGACATCGAAGGGCTATTTTTTACCGAGGCCAATCTTCTGATGGAAACTTCTGCTGGGTGCATGACTGACCTCTCAGACTTGCATGTGGTGGGGGGTGTGTTGGGGGTTACGGGAGATAGTGGGTATGTATAGTGTGATTGATATACAAGGCCAAAGCAGAATTTGATCCAGCAGCTACTACTAAAGTCTTGGACCCGTGGGGTGAAATTCCTGCAAGAACTTCTGGCACTTTACCGGTAGAGATTATCATTTAAAGAGCTCTATGTGTGAGACCCATACCGCATTAGGGACCATGTCTGAGAATGACTTTTCCTCCTTAAACATGGTGTAACGGACTGCTATGCAGCTTGGCGCAGGCTTGTGACTTACGCAGTTAGAAACCAGGCATGGGTGAGTGTTGTTCTCAGGGTCAAAGGTTAAAGCGATGGCATGTTCAAGAGGATTGCTTTGTCTTGTGACAGAGAGCAGAAGAGGGACAGTGTGCCAAGCTGTCCACCAAATGTCAACCTTTTCCAATGTTTACAGCTAGACAATCACCCAAATGACCCTCAAACAATACATTTAGTCAGGGCCATTCCACTGCCAGGAAAAAGAGACAGTTCTGTATAGACAAGCGAGCTACCACTGCCTGACACAAGTGAACCTTCTATTGGGGCTCCAGCGTTGATCTTTGACGACTCAGGAGACATAACGGTAATTCCTCCAAATGGACAAATTGAGGACAAAAAGGAGACACATATTTTGGCCAATATAAAAATTCTACTCATTTTTTATCAGCATCAAAACTAAGTCCTGGATGAGAGACAGTTACGTTTATATTGCAGTTTCTGTCTTTTGTTCAGTTGCAGCAAAGTCCTTAATTTATCTGAATAGTTTTCACTCATATAAGACCAAACTCCTCACTGATGTCCTGGTGGTCAGGGAGTTGCCCCTGTGAGTGATCTAGTTTGAACTATTGGATTAAACACTTGCCTGTGAACCCCGATGACTAAAAAGTTGCAGGTTTGAATCCTCACTTTCTACCATTGTGCAAGACACTTAACCCTCAGTTGCTCCAGGGGGACTGTCCCTGTAACTAATTATTGTAAATTGATCTGGATAAGAGCATCAGCCAAATGCCCCATTTAGTGGGTGGTAGTAGCCTTGTGGGTGAAACACTTGCCTGTGAACCTGATGACCACAAAGTCACAGGTTCAAACCCCCACTTTCTACCATTGTGTCCTTGAGCAAGACACTTAGCCCTCAGTTGTTCCAGGAGGACTAATCCCTGTAACTAATGATTGTAAGTCACTCTGGATAAGAGCATCAGCCAAATGTCCCCTTTACTTTGAATGAACAGAGACCTATAATTCTGAAACTAAACAATACATTCAAACTTCCAATGCAATCACAGGTAAATTCATACAGTAATGTAGTTCACAGCTCAAAATAAAGCACAAAACAATGTATAAAATTAAGTTGGTTTGGCAGTACAGGCTAAATGTGCTTAAACTGATCATTAATATCACAGTAAAGGGGAGCAGAGAAAGACCCAAGCTAAGTCACTTCCCATATATACATGCCATGTCATTAGGATTCCTCTGTGACCTGTAATACCTGGCCCACATGCTGCTTCCAGCACCCACAGAGTTTGCGATTTGTGTACGGCTCCCCAACAGCTGCCCTTACTGTCATAATGTGTCATCCACCATGATCTGTAGAGTTGCTATGAAGACGATGAATCAAATTGCACCAGGATGAATCAGCAGCTATGTGCATGGCGTGACTGCCAGCAGCTCCCAGCCGTGCCACACTGCTCTCAGTTTCCCAGTACACAACCCCACACTGCCAGGAGCTACTGACTGGTGTGAGTGTGTGGGATTCAAATAGAGTGGTCTTCCCATCCGAAGGAAGCATGTGGGGGTTTTAGCAGTGCCTGGAGATGCTCTAACCAACGGGCAAGGCTGTGTTTGGCTATGTGCTAACAATATGGCTATACAGTACAGGACAATAAGGCCCACGGGCAGTAGCCTAGATCAAAACTCACTCCTGTAATGGACCTCGTTCCGCGTGGTTAAACACACTCCATCATACACTGTGGGTACTTTGTGTCAAAGGCAGTACAGCCATCCTTGACCTTGTGTGGTAGAGGTGTGAAAATACATCAAGATGCATTCTGATGAATCGATCCAGTGGTGTAACAAGGTGGTTAATCTCACTGGGGCCGAATGCACATAGGCCCTCTATTATATAATGTCTTTAGTGTACACCTTATATCACAGCTGGCACAATTTTACACCCATGACTCCAGGGTAGATATTACAAGGCAAACCACGTTTTTACACTTCAGCATGATTCAGTTCAGTTTTTTAATAAGATTGGGTTTATCAAAAAACTGTGAGGCGGCTGGTAGCCTGAGGCGCTG
Source organism: Bryconaethiops microstoma (assembly GCA_037577275.1). Classification (NCBI taxonomy): domain Eukaryota; kingdom Metazoa; phylum Chordata; class Actinopteri; order Characiformes; family Alestidae; genus Bryconaethiops; species Bryconaethiops microstoma. Next base: position 23,511,951 of record JBBJLS010000041.1, on the reverse strand, counting down.
GTGGTGCGGCGGTTAGGGAGTTGAACCTGCGATCAGAGAGACTGGTCTCATGAGTTTTCGTGCAGCCATCATGAAATACAATTTAATCAAAATACGTGCTGCGATCATGATTTAGGGTTCTTTTTTTTCATGCTAGGACAACGCTTCACTTTTTTGTGCTAGGAACGCTTCACTATCCTATGTATTTTAATGCGCACTGTCACCAGTATCATCACCAGTATCAGCGGTAACTGGTGACTGAGGGACAGTAGGAGAGAAATAATGAGTTGATTACTTATCGTTATTGTTTGCAAAGCAGTTAAAACAAACCTAAACCTAACCTTAACCCTAAACCTAACCCTAACAGTCAGCAGTTAGCGCTGATACTGGCAGTGTTACGCACTGCACATTAAAATACATAGGGTAGTGAAGCATTGTCCTAGCACGAAAAAAAAGCCCTAAATCGTGATCGCAGCACGTATTTTGATTAAATTGTATTTCGTGATGGCTGCTCAAAAACTTGTGAGATCAGTTTGGATCAGAAGGTTGTGGGTTTGAATCCACTGAGGTGCTCTTGAGCAAGGTACCCTTGAGGACCTTTCCCACACACTGCTCCCCAGCCATCAATGTTGGCAGACCACTGTTTCACTGAGGTGAATGGGTTACATGCAGAGTACTAGTGTGATCTTTTGGGATCAATATAATGTGATACACACACACACACACACACACACACACACACACACACACACATATATATATATATGTGTGTGTGTGTGTGTGTGTGTGTGTGTGTGTGTGTAAATTTGAGAAACCCACCTACTCTCACAGTGGTGGTAAATGGTGCCTATTAATTATCCAACCTACCAGTGAACCTACACCTGTAGGTTTAAATGTAAAGTAAAGTGTCCATTTGTCATACACAAACACAGCACGGCGCACAGTGTGAACAGTGTGAAATTCCTTTTCTGCATTTAACCCATTCACCAAGTGAAGCAGCAGGCAGCCAGGAACAGAGAACCTGGGGAGCAGTGTGTGGGGTATCTCAGCGGTGCCACTAGCAGTCCTAGGATTCAAACCCATGACCTTCTGGTAGCAGGGGCATGTTCCTAACTACTAGGCCACCAGCTAATACTATTATTATGTGTTAACAATTGGTAAAATTTAGATTAATGCAAAAAAATGGTCTTCTACAGATCTAGTTAACTGGTTTCTGGTTGGCTGCCTCTTCTGCAGATTAACACATATGCACATATTATAACACATATTATAAGCACCCCTTAAAACAACTTGTGGGATCCTTATTTACTTTCTCATTATGCTAATACTCTCTCATCATACAGAGGATGGAGATATTCTACCACAAGGTTTAGAGGCTCTCCCAAAGCATCTGTCATTTCAGAAAATGTTCAAAATGGATACAAGCACTAGGAGCATAAATACAGCTGAGAGCTGCAGTCAAAAATTTAGATTCAAGGTGACTTCTACCAGGAGAATCATGGAGACAAACATTTGGATGAGACTAAAATTATGACACTACCTCTGAGGATGAAGAACAGTGGCTTATTGGGCCTGTAATTCTCTCAGAGGAGGGAATAACACAAACATGACTTTTTCACATGCAAGTAGCATCCATAAAGGGGGACTTTATCCCAGGACTCCATGTAAGTTCAGTCCTGTTTTGGACCTCATACCACCCTGCATGTACCTCTCAGCCCTGAATGAATTTTAAACAGAAATATAGTAGTCTAAAACCTTCTCTAAACTCTGTTAAAGCAGTGTCAGGCAGCATATTCAGAACCACATAACTTTCTGTGAAGGAGCTTTTAGAGGCAGACTTCCGGTTCCATTCACCACCACTCTGAACAATTTCACACCGAGCCACTCCAAAGGACTTAGTTTACGTCTCAAACACTTAATTATGGAAAGATTATGAAACATCAGTGGATTTTCCCTTTAATAGTTCTGAACCATTAGCCTACATTACTGAGCCCCAAACTGAGCTGCCATACTTTTTTTCTTTGAAAGGTTATACCACTGCACTGAGCTGAAGGTGACACTTAAACTGACACTACAGCATTAAAATAAATGATAACAGATTGTAATACTAATCAATACAATAAATTGGAAATTTGAAGCATTTTTTCTTTGACATCATTGAATGGAGTTGATGTGAGATCACAGATTTACACCCGGGGTCAGTGGCAAGTGCTGGACGTGGGAGACGTGAGGAGACCAGCTGTGATGAAGGCGAGCTTTTATTCATGTGTGCTGCAGGCCTCGTTCGTTCATTCTGCTATGACAGAGCACCTTTATGTCTGAAGCTCAAGGTCGAGCTTCGTTCTGAGCATTCTTGAACATGAACATTAGGCCTTGTGCGTTAAGCCATTAAAGCAGAGTGAATGGCTCCGGCAGAGGCACGTCGCAAAGTGGGGATTGCAGGGATATTTTCGGACTGTTAGATTTCTTTTGACGAGTGACAGCGACAGATCGCTTTTTCACCGAAAAGAGAGAGAGAGAGAGAGAGAGAGAGAGAGAGAGATAGGAGGTGGGAGCCAGCCTGTTTGTTTGTAACCATGGTAACATTAGGCACCAAAATGATGAGACAGAGATTGTGCATGTGAGTGAGTGTGTGTGTGTGTGTGTGTGTGTGTGTGTGTGTGTGTGTGTGTGTGTGTGAGTGATCTGGCCTTCCCTGCCTGCCCTCTACAGTCTTAAACGCAGCCACACTGCCGTCTGATGCTTGAAAGAACAATGCGGTGTTTATAAAGTTAGAAGAGCACTTAATCAGACAAGTGGTCTCTCCAGCTAACATGTATGCTGTGTGCGTCTCACCATCAGCTCGGGGGTGAAGGCAGTTACAGTGGGCCAATGTCAAAGCACCAAGGTTATTAAAGTCAAACAGATCACTATTAAAAGAAACTCATTCATGAAATGAAATGTAAAAACATTTAAAGATAACCAAAACAAGACTCAAAACATCAGTGCCATGAAAGCTGCACTCCTAAAAATAAAGGTTCCTGAATGGTTCTAAGGCTTAGGCCTATGGTTCTAGGAAAGACCTTTAATTGGTATAGAACTTTGACATTCTGTGGTGGATCTTTAAGCTTGTAAAAGGTTCATCACACTTATATCTCATTTATACACATGGTTCTTTAAAGCATAATTTCCCAACTGTGTTTTCCTGCTCTAACACCAATGTCTAGGGGGCTCTAGGACCAGGGGTCACTAAAAATGATTTTTTGCATATTTATGTATGCATATATACATAAACATTTAATATGGAGTTAGCCCCCCCTTTGCAGCTATTACAGCTTCCACTCTTCTTGGAAGGCTTTCCGCAAGATTTTGGAGTTTCTGTGAGAATTTGTGCTCATTTATTCTGTAGAGGTCAGACACTGATGTTGGACGAGAAGCCTGGCTCGCAATCTCCATTCCAGTTCATCTCAAAGGTGCCAGTCAAGGAGTGTCCCAATAATTTTGTCCCTATAGTGTATGCGTGTGGGGGGGCTATCAAAAGCAGCGAATTCAGCTGCAGCTGTTCCAAAGCTCACACACACCTTGTGTAAGTTAATCTCCATAGAAAACCCTTGACCTTCACTTACACAGGAGCCTTTGATCAATACGTCCAATACCAAGCTTTTGCTTAAGAGGGTATAAACCCCGCAGTTTGGGCTGTGTAACTCTGCATTCTCTGTTGAGAGCTCCATCCAATACCTTGCTGGAGTAGAGTTTGTGATCCAGAACTAATCATCCAACTTCTCAAAATCCTCGCTGCAATGGTCCAACATCTAAAACCTTCCCAGAAGAGCAGAGGCTGTTACTGCAGCAAAGGGGGAGAAACGTCTCTAGTTATACCTTTGATTTCAGAAGAAAGTGTTTGTATGGAGTTTATATGGGTTATAGTTATTGGCCTATTTTGAAAACACACTATTGTAACCTCACTAACCATGCAACACATCTGTCCTTTTAGTCCGATTTGAGGTCAGAACTGCGGCCCAATTCTTAACCAGAATTTTATAATAGGAAAGAGGACAGCGTCCACAAAAGAGACAAAGAAAGTGGTGAACTCAATTCTGCAAGCGCTTTACATATCTGTTCTCCTCCATGCCAGGAGGCCTCTGCTCGGTCGGAGCAGACATAACAGTCACATGTTTAATCACAGTGCTTTATTATATTTTGTCATGTGTCATTTACTCAAGTGGATGGAAAAGCGAAGCAGGCTTACTGTGGAATTGGATCTGGAGTCAGTCATTTCCCTCCAGGCTTCATTCAATGCAGCTCAGAGTGAGACGTCAGGAGACATAACCGATATAACCCCCTCTTTACGGTGCCAAAAATATCATACAGCTATTTATATGAGACCCAAATGCAGTTTACATTACACACCACATTGATCGCAGCTGGGCTTTTTTTTCTGCTTGCTCAGGTATCCTCCAGACTTAACACAAAACCCCCGGGCTGCTATTCTGGGCAACGTGTTTCTGCAAATATGTTAAATATACACCGAGGCGAAGAGGCTCATTCATTATTAATGAAGCTACAAACAAAAAAATTCTACAAATCAGACTGCTCGGATGACAAAAAGGAGACAGCTGAAATCCTGATATGCCCCCCTTGAGAATATTTAGAAAGCATGACCACACAACTGTCTGATGAAAAACCAAATGCTGATGCGTCACTGTCAGTGTTGACCTTGGAAACCGAGCAGTGGGTGTTTGGAGAACAGTTCACCATCCCTTAATCCAATACGGCCTTTTGAAAAACAGATAGATATCTGATGCAGAGAACAGGCCTTCAGACTGTGGCTCTTTTTCTGCAGTAATTATATTAAATATTAAATCAGTCACTGCCATAAACATTCAGGGATGCGAGATGATGTATGTTGACTGAATGTGCAGCATACATTCATATTTGGACTCATATGCGTAATACAAAAACGTGTCTCAGGTATGCAATCCTTTATTTGCATTGTTTTTTAAATGATTTTTAGTGCTTTCTTAAAATTAAATATAATTTTTTTTCCCAGACTGAATGGGATTTAAGTAGGAAAAAAAACAATAAAAACGCAAAGGGATACACTAGTCAACACCACCACCTTGTGGAAATGGAGGCAGAGAGGAGATGCAATTTTAATATTCATTGGATTTTTAAAAAGAATCTTAGTTGCCAGGTTTTTAATTGAAAAATGAGAATACAGCACTGAGAGAATTCCAGTATAGACATGGTGATCAACGGTTCATCTTGCATACATTTAGTGGCAGGCTGCTGCACCCACGATGTGGGAAGGAGGCAATTCTGCAGGTCTTTCCTTCCAACCACTGTCATACTCCACAACGAAGACCTTGCAGATGACCACACACACACAGACAAACAAACAAACATCCAATACACCATGGTAGTTTCTCTTATGTGCAATATTCCCTGAATGCAATTTTTTTGGAACTGGGCAAAATGTGCCATTTAAAATGTGCAATTCTTCTGGTGCATTACTACTGTTTTTGTCAATGCCTGTCACTCTATTGTGTACCTGAGTGTGTGTGTGTGTGTATCCACAGTGTTCTTATATTTATTTATATATCTACTCTGTACATATATACATACATGTACTCATTGTATACATACATGAGTTTACATATATTTTACAATACACACGTCCATATTTTATATTTCTAGATTGTATAGTGTACTTTTTATACTGTACTGTTGGTATAGTATTTTATTCTTTTCTATTGTTTTTCATTCTTGCTGCTCTTACCTTTGTTTGGTCCACTTTCTGCCATGACAATGCAAATTTCCCACTTGTGGGAAATCAAATCTTATCTTAAACATTAAAGTAGGTTTCAAATTAAAAGGTATTAAAGTTATTTATTTTATTTTTTTAATTTAGAATGAAGTAAAAGTCAAAGAAACAAGAGCTGAGCACATTATAGTGATGCCGGCTTTTCCTGTGACCCCTGACGGAATTTCAGTTTCATTGACTGTTCAGTCATTTAAGTGCCCAGAAATGGGCTATAACTTACAGATTTATCTTGTTTTTTGACTGTAATGTTAATTTTATTCATTCCTAGAGCAAACAAAATGTGATGAATTTATACTTACATGTTGACAAAAGTAAACATTCTTTCCATTTTTATTCATTCATATATCTGTCTATCTTTTGAGTTTCTATTGTTCTATCTATCTATCGTACTATCTACCGTTCTGAGAGACACTCAGGAGTTAAAAAAAACAACAAAACAAAACCAAAAGGTCACATCTGAAATGCCCACACTAAGAAAAATGATTTTTTAAAAATAGACCCAGCTAGAGGACACACTGAGTAAAACACAAATTCTGTATTTCTTACATAACCAAGAGCTAAAGTAATGTGACTTAGAAGAGCTGTTAACTATAGTAGAGCCAGGTATGTTAGGTAGGAAAAACACAAAAAGTAGGGCAGCTGGTGGAATGGTGGTTAGGGAGCTCGCCCTACGATCAGAAGGTTGTGCGTTTGAATCCCAGGACTGGTAGTGACACCACTGAGGTACACTTGAGCAACTTACCGTCCCCACACACTGCGTTCCTGGCTGCCCGCTGCCTTCACATGGTGAATGAGTTAAATACAGAGAAGAATTTTGTGCTGTTCACATTGTGTGCCGTGGTGTGTTCACATATGACGAAATGGTCACTTTACAAGGGGTCCTCAGGACTTACTCTGGGAAACACTGGCCTTGACCATTCACAGTATTGGACAGTTTAAAACAGCACCATGCCTTGTCAGGCTTGCTGCATTTAGAGCGCCAGATTTTTTTTTAAAAAGCATCACAGCAGCACATAGCTGGGCAAACAGTGATTCCCCTGTCCTTTGCCTGCCTCCTGCCCCCTCTTCAGCCCCTCTTTCCCTGTGAAATGAGCCTTGGCCTGATTATTCCATGGAACAAATCTCACCCTGGGAATATTCCACTCACAGAAATGCGCTCAACTTCACCGCCGGTGGCTACTAACCACTTCGAGCAGGAAGATGTGAATCACATTGACATGGTTAAACATTCAACCCCCTGGCCAGACAGAGCACTTACTGACCAATACTTTCAGTGCCCATAGCTTCGAAAACAGGTCCCGCATTTATGCGATGAGAAGTTCAGTGAAAACAAAGTTGGTTTCTTATATTTTATACTGGAGCTTAGAGGCCACAGGAATTAAGAGAGTGTAGCTATGATCACAGTACAATCAAGAATACAGTCCTGGGCAAAAGTCTTGAACCACCTGCATTTCTTCATATTTTGCTTCCAAAGAGCCAGACTTTTTGAACCTGCCCAATTTCAGAGGAATGTTTTTTTCTTTGTAAAGCGACCTACATATGAATCATTCAAGCAGAACAAAACACATCTAAGTTAAGGCCTGAACCAGTGAAGAAACATGTGCAGATGATTGCAGATGATCAGGCGGTGATCAGGATACTGGTGGTGCTGAATGCTGAGTGGTTAAAACTTATCTAGACAATTTTATCTAGACACCTTGAATCTTTAGGCACTGTCACAGTAAAACATTTGTTCATATTTCTTAAATTTGATCTACTCAATATACAAAAGATAAGACAGTTTGACAGACATTAAATAGTATTTTTGCACCAACGTGTTTCATAGCAAAATATAAAGAAATGAGGGGTGGCTCAAGATTTTTGAACAGTCCTGTATGTATCAGTTCGACTATAGAATCTTCTCAGGTATCGCTACCACCAGCATACATTTCCAAAAAAACTGTCCCTCAGCTGAAGACCATTTAAACCAGTGAAACCCACTCTTTAATTAAATAATTTGACTAGATGAAAAGAAGCAGCTTAAACATCAGAAAAATGTTAACCCATGGAAATGCTTGGACCTTTGGTTTCCAGGAATTCATTTTTCCTGTAGGACAGGGAGCTAATAACCACTGACTGCCTATTTAAACTTGCACAAACAGAGACTGGTGGTAAATAATCTCACATCTAAGAAAATAAACCAAATGACAAACTTCATGCTTTAAAGTGCTGCTACTAGAATTCTGCACAGCTACAAAATCAAAGTCTGAATTCAACTCATACCTGCAGCTTTGAGAACTGACTTTAACTGGTTCTGCTAAATTTGAAACCCAAACACACACTTAAAAAGGTTAGGCTTTACTGAAGACCTGAGTTGAGTGATTAAAAGTGCCTTGCATGGAATTGAACAGGGCTCATTTACATACACTGTATGGACAAAAGTATTGGGACGCCTGACCATTACACCAACTGGGACTTTAAAAGTCAGAGTCAAAGTGAACTTTATCATCTCAACCATGTACAAGTATACAGAGAGACAAAATGGCAAACCTTAGGTTCCACAGTGTACATATATTTTAACAGACATAAGACATTGCAAACAAAACAAAAACAGTGCAGATAAGAAGTATAAACTAAGATAAGGGATTCGACCTGTCCTGAGTGTGTGGACAGCTCACTGTGCATAGTAAGACAAAAATGTGCAGCGGTTGAAGAAATGTGTAAATAGTATGACCAGAATAGGAGTATATACAGTGTAACCATATATACAGTAAACAGTATGCCCAAGCATAAATAGCAGCTTAAGTACGGATACTTTTTGTGCATTCTAAGAATTGTGTGAGCACTATGAACAGCATGGACATTATAACCAGTATACACAGTATAGCAGTATCACCTAGTATAATAAGCAGGTTTGGGTTTTAAGGCTTAGATGTGACTTTTAAAGTGGCTGTGCATGGTCAGTGTAAACAGTTTGTAGGTTGGGTCTCTGCAGGCAGCATGGTGGCCTGGGGGTAGAAACTGTCCCGCAGCCTGGCCGATCTGGCTCTGATGCTGCAGCATCTCCTATATAATGACATTGCGTTCAAAATACATACTTTAATATAGAAAAGGTTCTTCTCCAAACTGTGTCCACAAAGTTGGAAGCATGGTGTTGTCCATAATGTCTTGGTCTGCTGGAGCATTAAGATTGTCCTTCACTGGAAGTAAGGGGCCTAGCCCAAACCCTGAAAAACAGGGGTGTCCAAGTACTTTTGTTTGGAAAATGGAAACCGCTTTGGCTACATAAAACCCAGTGTCATACGTGGACCACAGGGAGAGAAATAAAATTGAACAAAATAAACACGAACTCTTTAATTAAGGGTGAACTTGTGTTTCCACATTTCACCACTATGTGGCAGCAAAGACTACATAACAGATCAGCCTCTAGTCTACTAAAACAATACTAAAAGTAATACAGTAAAAAGAAAGCTAAGACAGAGGAGCAGTTATGATAATGAATCTCAAAGTGAAAATGAACCAAAAGCATTTAGGACATCAAGCCCAAAGTGACCAAAACATAAAATAACTTACTGCATGAGAACACACCTTCTAAACTAGCGTTTCCCCAACCCTGGCAGTCATCCCCACACATTTTAATGAGCTAATTAATTGGATCAGGTGTGTTTAGAGCAATGAAAGTACCCAAAAGTAATGAAAAATGTACCTCCAGGACCAGGTTGCTCAAAACAACTGTAGAAACGAAAGCATTTCAAAAAACGCAAAGTATAATTCAAATGTAATTTTATTTCAATTTCTGTGGAGTATTCTTCTTACAGGTTGAATATAAATAATTACAATAAATATATTCCATGCATAAATGTATCAGTTACTTCAAAAATGTTCATTATCGGCTTTCCCTTCTTACAGTTTGACTGATCTACTGCATCTGTAATGACGACAGACCTGCATGACAAACATCTCATAAGCTGAAATAGATGATGATGTACAGAAATGTACTGTGCAAAAGTCTTAGGCCATCTGCATGTATCTGTTAATTAAAAGACACACTAACATTAGAATAAATAAGTAAACAAGTAAACAAAACATTGTGATCTGTTATGTGTGTTAGTGAAACCATGTCCTGTGCTCCCCTTGAAGGTCCGTTTATACAATTAACATCCACTACCTAATTTATCTAATCAATCCTTCATCGAATGAAATAAATTAAATCAGGAGCTGCTGAGAGAACCGAACATCCGTGTGATGACTGAAGTGCACAAAGATGCCAAACCTGTGTTTTTCTAACTCACACAATCGATATTAACGTTTGTGTTTATTCTGCTATCACATAAGAATTTTAAAGGTAAACACACACTCAGCACCCAGTAAAGAGGTGCTCTATTGGCTTGACCTTTGAACAGTAGATATGCGAATGTCGTTGTATGAAGAAGCCTGGACACCCCTGGTCAAGCGTTTGCGGATTTTCTAGGTGATTAAAAAGACACACCTTCTGCAGAGACTAAATTTAAATGCAAAGTTTTGTTGGATTTGCTGAATTTAACATATTGGAATTTAACATAAAAAGTGGCCTGTGCAAAAGTCACACCACATATTTTATGTTTCACTGGCTGAAACATAAAATATGTTTTAAAAGCAGAGAAGTATTTCACACTGTTCACACACACAGCTGTGCTATGTTGTGGTGTGTTCTTGCGTGACATATGCTTTAATATATCATTTTGCATATATAATCTGTTAAACTCTTCGAATAAACAGAAACTGTGCAGTAATTTTGGCAGAAATAAAATACTATATGTGTTCCCTGTAGAGAACGTGGGAAGATTTTAACTTTTAAAGCATTATTAGCAGTAGTTTTGTCAAGGGTGTTATAATGTGCTCAGCCACCCGGAAGCCGATTCCTTTCCAGTGATATTCAGACATAGTCTCGACATCTCTAAATAAATAAGAACTGACATTACACCAAGCTTGCATAACTTACTTCCAATAATGCCTGAAAGCCCAGCAGTATCTACACCAAGTGGGATTGTTACACTCTGACCAGTACATCTGCTGAAGTTCTACCAACCCAACTTTTATACACAAGCCACCATTAAGAGTAAGCACACTGCTATTTCGCAACGAACAACTGCACCAACATATAGCCCTGAACCATGACTTACATTAACTTAATTAACTCATGAGGGGGTGGAGGCATTCCAGCGAATTTCATACATGCTTCTATAGATTTAAAAGCGGTGCCCCATAAATTAACAGGTCTGTGTTTTAAAACAACCATGTGCCCAAGAAGGAGTAGTGTGTATAGCACCAGGGTGAGTTTGTTTGAAGGCCTTAAATGGGGGCAGAAGGTGACCTTTTTAAGCTGAATAGAAATCTCAGGCCCAAACCCAAACTGCTGAGCTCCAGCTGTTCCTATAGGTCTTGCAAAAAAAAAAAAAACAAATAACAAAAAAAAGAGTCAGTAGCTAGCTAATCCAGTCCCATTGTCAGGTTTCAGCAGTCTGAAGCACCTCACAGCAGATCCCTTTGCACAAGCCTTATCAAGATGGATTAGAGGGACTCTGTAAGGGCTCAGTGTCAAAGGCAAGTGACAGAAAGCCTTGGGGCCATTACTCAGCGCCCTTTAGCAAATGACTCAGAGTGGGGGCATTATTCACCTTAACAAAACAAAACAGTACATTCAAGCTGCTCACGACACAGAACCAAAACATTAGATTACATTACACACCATCGGACCACAGGGAAATTTCTCGTTTGTTCAATGACAAAACACATGCCCCACAGGCTCCGCAGTAACATTTAGCAATGCAACATACATTATATATACCTGCTTTTGAACAGCAGCTTCCTTTCTTAAATATCTTCGCAGTGCTCATCGTTGTCGGCTTTTAGAAAGTGGATCAGTTCCTTTGAAGCAAACCACTGGAGAAAGCTGCTTCTAAAACAATTTCTGAAAATGGAACTGACTGGCGAGATTGAGGAGAAGTCAGTTATTTGAAGGAGGCACGGACCGTCCGGCCCTTCAAGGGTTGAGGCGGGCGGAAGTTGTTCTCCATCCGTCTCCGCTCTTCCTCCTCTTCGCTGCTAAACAGCAACATCCTAAACTTCCCCATCTACATGGAAGAAAAAGAAAGAAATGCAGAATATAATTTAAAATTTTCTGCCCCCTCATGGTATCTGGAATGATTTTACTCTAAAGTAAAAACCTTACTGATGTGAATGAAATATGACTAAAGATTTTATTACTTTCAGTAATCAAATAATATACTGATTATTTTGATAATTGTTTAGATAGTCAGGTTTTGATTTTTACAACCAAAAAACCCCCAAACAAACCCAAACTGACACACAGAAGGGTGGCAGGGGCTGACAGTAACGATAACAATGCAGTATGTGCAATACTGAGACCAAATCTTTTTGGTTAAACAGTGGTGTGTTTTATATAAGAGGTCATGAGCATTATAGACAAATATTTATCTAGTAAAACAATGCTAAATGCAAACAGAGGTCACATGGTGTTCCTTGCAGGGGTTTATAGAGTAGGCCACTTGTGAATGTAGGTCCTAAACAAAAACATGTGATGAGTAATCTCATCAAAGATCTACAACACACAAACTTGATGGCTGCAGTTGTATTACTGGTCTCTGTGAGGGAGCTCCACTGGTTTGAGATGTACAAGGCCAAGAGAGACATTGAGATGATACTGAATGTAGAAGACCATGTTAGCACTTCCAGAGTTCAATTTGCTCAATTCATATTTTGTGATGAAAATGTCTCATAATTATATAATAATCATGCAATAGACGGACACACACACAAACATATACACGTGCATATATATATATATATATATATACATACACACACACACACACATCTATATATACACACACACATCTATATCTATATTAGATATATAGAGATCTATGTGTGTGTGTGTGTGTGTGTGTGTGTGTGTGTGTGTGTGTGTGTGTGTGTGTGTGTGTGTGTATATATATATAT